>VZRN01002045.1:496198-511085 GCA_013397935.1 Dasyornis broadbenti
GCTACTGTTGTTGTTGCTTGTTTTCCTCATTATAGATACGAGTAAAGAACTGTTATTCCTTTTCCCATATCTCTGCCTGAGAGCCTTTGATTTCGACCCTATACCAGTTTGGAGGGAGGGGGGTCATATCCTCTAAGGCAGGTTTCCACCTTCCTTAGCAGACGCCTGTCTTCCAAACCAAGACATGTGGTTTGTTTTCCTTTTCGTTTCTCTCTTTCTGCACATGCTTTCCTTCTCTTCTGCTCCTTTTTCAGGAGGATAGTTGTATGCACACCTGTGGTTCTTCGTTTTGAGGAGTGACAGGTTCAGAAGAGCACTGGTCATTTATGAATGACAAAATTTGTATTAAAGTATTAAGGTAAATTGAGAAGTTTTTTTCTTAGCTATTCTTCCCTGGTGGCATTGCCTTGTAATCTTATGCCACAGAAAGGCTGGTACTAGCAGAACAAGACTATATGAGTGTTAAATTTAATAAAAACCCAGGCACACAAATTCTGTGCTAACAGCTAGTGGAACCTCACTGCTGTAACTTGTTTCATTTTAGCAGACCCTGGACACAGTCAGACAAAAGCTCAATGAACACAGCAGGCCTTCTCAAAAGAGAGCTCCAGAGGTCATACACCTACTTCCTTTCAACTTCTTGTGTATAACATAGCTTAGATTTGTTTTTTTGTTTTGTTTTTTTTTTTTTTTGTGGTCATTCTAGGTAGTAGAGGTTTTTTTCCACTTATCTTTTAAATCCCATGCCCTGTCTGTTAGGTGTGAAGAATGAAGTGATGTCATTTCAGACTGGGGGAAGGAAAACCAAGTGCTGGCAAAGTTTCAGATGTCTTTAGTAATTTTGCAAAAATGCATTGATTTACTGTCAAGGCAGGCTGTTCTTTAGCACTGCATCAGTGTCCTCCAGAAGATTCTGCAGTCTGTGGCTGACCATTAAGGTAAACTCTTGCTTTGTGTGCTTCATACTCCTAGTGTGTTGATCAATTAACCTTAAAGTGAAAAAGTGGAAAAAAATAGCTAGAATTTCTGATCTATCCAGCTGTTCCATGCAAGCATCCTACATATATCCTAGAGAGCTAGGACAGCTGCTGAATAGGTAGTTGGCATGGAATTGACAAACTAAGGCCAAGAAATTATGAGCTTTGTCTTGGCATTTCACATTAGAACTGGCCATCCTTTATGTGGCTGAGAAGTTTTTGGTTTATAAGACATTTGACTTTTAGCAGTGTGCATTTATTTAGAAAATTTTCTAGCAAGACCCACATCTTGGATGTTAAGGGTTTGCATTTGTTGGAATCAAAAGGGTTCAGCACTTCTCATGCTCATAACAAAAAAACCTCAATAAGAACAAAACCATTTGAATTTGTTTGTTGAATCACCTTATGCATAGAATATATGGGCCATCATAAAAGGTTTTCACTGCATTGCACATACAACTGACTAACCATAAAATGTAATATTAAATATCCAGTCCATATAAATACTCTTAAGATTAAACCGCTGCATTCCTAACTGATCTCTTTACCCTGATTCCTTCCAACTTTTACTGGGAATCCTTTACAGTGCCAAATGTAGTGATAAAAATATATTTGCTTTGCAACATTTAAAAATGGAAATTAGAACCAGATAAAATTTCAGGGTAATTTTTTCAGCTAAACCAAGCTCATATTTTTTCCCTAGAAGTAATGATAATATTATCCAATAAATTCAAAATTAAATTACTACTTTGAATGATAACCAACAGCATAAAGGAGTGTGAATAGGTTAATAGTTTTCTTTCTGAGATATAAGGTATAAGCAGGGTCAGTATATTTTCATAAGATTAGCTCATGCTTGGTTGAAATGAAGTCTAAACAGCTTCTAAGTATATTATGGTGTTTTTTCATAGTAAGATTATCATCTCTGTCACAGTGCTGTTTGATATTTTTTTATACCAATCTGATTAAAATAAATAACCACACATCAGAATTTCCACATTGAATTAATTTTTATGTCTATATTTGAAAAAGTTCAGGCCTCCAGGGTATGCTTTACTAGATGTATTGGGATGAGAATTATCTGAGTTGAACAAGTTTTTAGAGCAGAGATTCTGTACGAAAACCCTTTCAAATACAGATTTTTACACTTTGAGCTGACTAGCAGAATACTTTCTCCTAATACATCTCTATATTTCTTCTTATCACAGAATAACTGTGTGGAATCAAAAGATTTGCTGTTAAGGGGTGCAAATTCCTGATTTATGCAATGAGCAAATGTTTCTCAGACTTGTCTCCAAGAATATTTACTGTGAAATCACTGGAGTGCAACACAGAATGACGAACATCATGTCCTTTAAAAAGAGTGTTTACAGGAGCCAAACATTCACTTTGGAGTTTAGAACTATTAATTCTCTTATTAATTCTCTTACTAGTGCTAAAGGAATGGGAGTAAAAGTATTGTAGGTGAAGTTTATTGTGATTCTGTTCATAAAAGCCAGACTTGAAGGTGTGGAGTTCATCCTGCACTGCTAAATCAAAGCTTGAAAATACAAGACCTCCCTCCTTTGCCAGTTCCTCTCACTTTCTCGCAGCAAAGGCAGATGACTGCTGCTTCAGTCAGAAGTCCTCAAGCAAGATCTGTTGCAGCTAGATTAACAGGAGTCAGCATAATCAGATCCATGGAAAAAAATTTAACTCATCTTTAGGTATAACAATTACAGTTACCAGCTTTGGAGGAAACACTTCTCTTTCCCCACGCTCTGATGGTTTGTGTTTGGGCTGGGACTCAAGCTAAACCCATCCCCTGGAAAACATGCCCTTCCATTAGTTAACTTCCAGAGCTTACATGCTGTTTTCTCACAGACTGGTCCACCGTTCCTGTCCCCTTAGTAGACCTAGACACTAATTTTAAGGAACTTTTATAAGCAAAAAGTTAAAAATTGATTTCCAAATGGACAAACTGGGAGGATGACATTTGTAGCAGTTATCTTCAAGTGACTGAAAAATGTCTTCCCTGGGACTTAGTTACCAGAAATTTGAGTACCCTGGCAGAGGCTGCAGCTGTTGTAGTCTCAATTATTTCCCATCTTATCTCTCTGCTTATAACTGTGAGGCTGCACCAAAAGCGAGTCTGAGTAATAATAGGATGTGCAGTGGGAACATCTGACTTCTTGTGTCGAGTGTGAGGAGAACCAGAACTCCTGTAAACTTCCCAACAGCCTGGGGCAAGGTTAAGGAGGGAGGGAGGCACTTAGGGAAACTTATGCCCTTCTTCCTGACCCCTCTATTTACAGCAACTTGGAAAAAAAGATAGTTCAGCTTGCTCCTGATTAGGTGAACTCTTGTTAAGGAGAAAAATAATGACACTTGTGTCCGTGGCAGATACTGAAGCCTTCCCAAGTACATGTCTTTGAGACAAGGACCATAAAATACCCATCTATGAAGTCCCTATGACTGTTTGTTTTTCCTTTATCTATAAGGTTGTATCACAGTGTTTTTAACTGTTCAGTTAAAATAAGTATGAGTAAGGTAAGGGTTTTTTTATTTGAGAAATTATATTTTTAAATTATATTTTTCTACTTCCTTTCTGATTTTATGGTCTTAATTTATTTTTGTGCAAGTTCGTCCAACTATTTTCTAAGTATCAGTTACATTTTAGATTTTAAATAATAGGGTTTTGCTGAAAATTTTTACATTTGAAATGTTCATGTCAGCATTAAACAAAAGCTGGAGGCCTAATTATCTTCATTATGAGGAAAACATACTTTCAGACATAAGTGGGCTTAGTCTGTGCGCACAGCCAAAGCTCTTTGCTGCCCCGTATAGACATTCCACAGTTATAAAAAGCTCAGATGTTTTGTCTAGGCCTACTTTTCCTTCACGATTTTTTAGGAAAATAGTATCCTTTAGTTGTGTGAGATACGTCTCCACAGTGCAACACTGAGGAGCTTGATGAGGAAGTGGGTGGTGTTAGTGATACACATCCACAGTGTTCATTAGCACAGTGACAAATAAAGCATCTGGGGAAAGATGCATTGATAAAAACAGTTGCATCACCCTGACACCTCTAAACAGCACTCACTTGGCTTCCTATATTTGAAAAATTTGAAAAATACACACATATATATGTACACAGTTAGACACATATTTATCCATATATATATTTAAGTTTAAATTCCATTGGTTTATTTAAAGTTAAAATAATTTTCATCATTGCTGAAACTGAAATCGATTTTCTTTTACTCTGGCAAAAAAAAAAGAAAAGAAAAAATTACTCCAGATACAGCCTTTGCCATACAGCAGTACTTGCATAACCATTCACATGAATTTTATATCTTAGAGCACTGTCATGAATTTCAAATAAAATATTCTATCTACAGAAGCAAAAAATATATAAACAGACAAATGAAATCAAACTAAAAGCAGTTTTTGTAATAAAATTTATCCTGAATTTTACTTCAAATTTCTAAACCTGGAAATTTCGAAATAATCTTACAAATGTTCAACATACTTTCATGCATGCAGGCAAACATTAAAAAACTCCAAAACCACCTCTGATGTAAATCAGTGCCTGAACTTACTTACCCAGCTGCTAGCCACTTTGTTATCCTCCAGTGAAACATTTTCAATATTCTTCTTGCAATAGGTAATTTAATTAAGATGTATAACATAGCAGCCAGGACCATATCATTGCTCTATGTAAATATATATTCTCATTTCCAGGGGCGCTGAGATCTCATCATGCTTCTAATAGGATAATTTTTTATATTGAATTATATTAGTTTTATATTATCTCCTATCTCATTGCTCAAGTGCCACATTCCCTGACACAGCAGTGTGCATGCAGTTTGCTGCTGGTTCCCTGGAGTATCATTGTGAGCTAAACGTGAGCATTATACTTTTAACAGGATATACTTATCAGTATGAATTTTTATTGGTGGTATAAGAAGAATTGATTTAATTTAACTAAGATTTTAGTTATCTGTGTGAAGATTCTTCAATGTAAAAATAAAATTCCTGTTTCCAGAAATCCGTAACTTTGTACTTCGCCTCTCATTAACATCTGAATCAGTCAGAGTTCATCACCCAGCCCTGTACAGCAGCCAGTAAATTAGCAAGGGCAAATCTGGTTCAGATGACTCATTTTTGAGGGTTTCATCCAAAGTTGTTACAAGAAAGACAAAATCATCAGCTGCAATGTAGTGAAAGCTGAAGATTTAAACAATAAAAGTTGAGAAAAAACCTGGATGTAAGTAAAGACAAGCATTCTTGGGAAAAGTAAAATTTTTCTGAAATGGCCAGATGAATGTAGAGAGCCTACAAAATGCAGGCTCATAGCTTAGTGCTTGCAGTGGAAAGCAAGCTGCTGTTTTGCATGGGTAGGGAGGGGAAGAACACTATGTGAATACAAGCAATTCTGTTCCGGATGGAAGATAACTAGAATCTCACTGGGATGATCTACCTCGTAAAAACAAAAACCTTTAAAAAGTAATTTTTTATGTGAGATTTCCAGTCCAGGGACCAAGATGAGAATTTATTGTGAACCCATCCATCTGGTGCAGAAATGGAGCAAGTGTGTGACAGTTCTGCTGCCGAGCAGATTATGTTTTGGCTGACTGACATCATGGTAATGAGAAATTTCTGAAGATCCAATGTGTACTTATATCAACTGGCAAAAAAAACCCCCAAACTCTTGGCAATGGAATGGATCTGTTAGGCCTTTGGATTCACCCTTCAAATGCAACGTCAAGAAAAAAAAAATGAGCTTGATCTTTCACAGCTGTCTGGCAGCTGAGTTTTTGGTTGAAGCAGAGCACAGCCTAGATAAGCTAGTAAAGCTTGGTATGGTCACTGTTCTCCTGTGGGGAAGACCAGAAAGTTGTTGTGTGTTATAGAGATGGTTCATAATTCTGATTTTGCCCATTTAAGCTCCCTGACATATTTAAATTAAAGTGTCTTATCAGCAGGTGCATTTCCTAATATTTCTATCTAAAAATGGTATCATCTGTTTTCAAACCACTCATAATGAATACAGTCTTTTGTAAGAATCATGATGGATTATCCTCGCTGAATACAAAGTGAATTTCCCTGAGCTTATTCCCATCCATTAGACCTGGTGTTAACAAAAGACTTAAATCTCACACTGGAGATGTTTCACTGTGGACATTCTCTAATATTTAATTCCTATCTGCCCAGTCCCATGCAGGTTTAATTTTTGATTTTAAGGATTTTAGTTTCCATTTCCTCATTTGCAACAGAAATGATGGGCTCCACTGATTTATTTTATCACTGGGACGCCTCATGCTAGCAGACACTGAGCTGTCACTGTCCAGGTGTGAATTCTGCCATGATTATTTCACTCCCACTCACAAACGCTTTGGAAAAACATTGGCTAAGAACTAAATCCTAAAAACACAGAATTGAATTGTAGAGCTGTGACACCTACCAGCTTTGAGGCAGCCCTTATAAATCTCCCTACCCCAATGGCACTAAGGAACTGTGCAATGACAACATAAGTCCTGTATTGAATAAGTTCTAGTTCATTTCACCATCAAAATAAGCTCCCTCTCTGTGCGAAAATACAAAGAGGGAAATTATTATATGAAATAGAAGAAATAAATATAACCTGGCTCAGAAACAAAGTTAATGAGAAATCTTTTTTTCATGTTTAATCCTTTCACTGTATTTCAAGGAGATTTTTCTTAACATAGTTTAACATGGTGCAAATGGTTAGACATAAGTCAGCAAGAGTAGACAGTGGGAAATATTGCCTATTTCAATATCAGGAAAGCATTGATGAGACTGATTCACAGCTAGGTCCTTGCAAAAGCAGAAAGCAAGTGCTCATTTTTAGCCCAGGCTTGATCATTCACTCTGGGGAAATGAAAAAACAAACCCATGGCCAGATCCTGATCTCAATTCCAGAGATGTACCTGGATAGCTCCAGTACTGTGGAGGTGACCTGTTGTGACTCTGCTGAGGCATTAACGCAGATTTACACAATTCTCTGCCACAGTGATTAAAATTGAAGTCTGTCCCATATTTAAGCAACTATAGATCCTCTCAGCAGCCAAAAGCTTCATGACACTGAAAAATAAGGATACAGAAATGCAACATTTTTCTTATTTCATAAGTGAAAATCCATTCTTATAGTCTTCTCTGCTGGAGTATATCCTTTCCACATTTCTTTATTGCCAGCAACTCTAAAATAATTGTAAATAAAATTAACCAAAAAGAATAAAATGGTGTCAAAGAGCAGCAACCTTTGGTTTTAGCCAGAAACTCACACCATACATAATCATGTGGAGTAGACTGATAATTTGGCAAAGTAAAGCTGTCTACGTCGACATATAAGTAATTTATTACATATATTTGTGGCCATCAGAAGCAATTTTTAATGACACACTAAAAATTAATTTGGTTGAAAGAAAAAGAGGAATCCAAACTCTCAGAAGAAGCAATTATATGAAAATTTGTATTGCAAGGGCTTAATAAGCAATTTTTAACTCTCAGGGAATCCCATTGCACTACTCTGACTCATAAACACTCAGCAAACACAGGATATGATATAGAGCTTTATCTCACCAAGCAGCTTCCAGTATGTGTCTGGAATTTTTTTCCTCTTCAATCATTATATGGGTTTTTAATAGTGAGCAACCTAAGTTTTAAAGGCAATGAACACAAAAGCTATGTTTTACTGCAAGGAACAATTAGGAATTCCAAACAATTTGGCTCATCAATCAAAACATTCTCATTAAAAAAAAAAAAAAAAACCCACATCTAGCTAAATAGTCTTTTCACCTGGGGCTCATTAGTGCTGCAATTATTTTTCTCTCCTGTTTCTAACTAATGCACTGCTGGGAGTCCAGACCAGGTGCTCCTTTCAGTTCTGTCTGCTCCCAGCAACTCTATCTGAGAACTCCATGTCTGCCCACACCAGGCTAATGTAACCTTTGGCTCTGCCCCGTTAAATTAGAGCACCCTCCAACTCCACATTAGCAAATGGAATCATTAACAAGTAGCAAGTCAGCAATACTTGGGTGACTCAGTTACATTTTGAGCGGGCATATGCTTTCTTTGGTTTTGTTGAAACTGGTCACATCAACAGGTTTATGGATTTCTAAAAGGGATATTATAATTTTTTTTTTTTTTCAGTGGTAGACTGGTTTTATTTAAACAAACAAACACCATTTACATTAGCTGGAAATGAAAGTTAACCAATTCCCATCCTTTAGCCCATGAACATGAATCTAGAGTAGTGCTATTTGACTGAAACTACAAATAACCCTATGGGTTTTAAAGTAGTAAACATGCCAGGTAATAGAGGACTATTGTTGTAACCATCAGGGAATCTGATGCCCTGATGCTTGATTTATTCATTTATATATATAATTTCAAATAACACAGAATCATTAAAAAACAAAATTCTAGTTTTTTAGTCCGTTACCTTTTGAGTTTTGATTTCTGAATATCAATTAAATAAGGAATGAAGTTTATTGAGGCTTCCTGGTTCTGTCTTCACTCGCAGTAGAAATACTCTGAGGGACCAGTAAAAGCAGGGAATGGTTTTCAGAAGGGACTCCCAGATCATTTAC
Source organism: Dasyornis broadbenti (assembly GCA_013397935.1). Taxonomy (NCBI): domain Eukaryota; kingdom Metazoa; phylum Chordata; class Aves; order Passeriformes; family Dasyornithidae; genus Dasyornis; species Dasyornis broadbenti. The sequence continues at coordinate 504,771 of VZRN01002045.1, forward strand.
AGACTGTGAGCTCCAGTAGACATTATTTCTTAAATTTTTCTCTAGAATGTTGTATCATAAAGTAACACCACTGTGCTGTACATCAACATTACGGCACAAGTTTAGTTCCAGGTGCTCCTTCGTGTTTCACTTCTCTCCGGTACATGAAGGTGCTCCAAACTGCTTAGAACTTGGAGAAAAACAGCTCATGATTAATTTATCATTGGGAGCTGCACAAATAGACAGACAAATAGTTGGGCAGTCTATCAGTGTATGAGCCATAGCATCTACTTTATGATCTAAAATGGGCAAGAAATTAGATGAGGAGAGAAAACCTTGTCAAACACTAACATAGGCTAATCCTGTATCTTACCTTCTCATTGGTTGTGCTGCTTTCCATGTTCAACATGTTTAAAATATCTACATATAGATTCCATGGAATAATTGGGTGCTTTGAACAAAATTCAGTGGGGAATATGTTATTAGGAAAATATTCTCCTCTACCCATTATTTTCTGAAGTACAATGGAGACAATAATTTACATTTATATTCTTGCAGACATTTGGGATTACATGAAAAAATTCACAATAGAGCTTCCTTATTTAGCAACTAAGAATCAGGATCATGGTTAAAATACGGTCATCTTTCAGTTTACACCCCACTAGGAATAAGCTAACTTTGTTTCAGTGTTGTCTTTTTTTTCTAAGTTTTTTAAAAATATATCATATAAAAGTCCAATGAACTCTGATTAAATATTTTATAAGAACAGTGTTAAATTTTTACCTAGAAGAACATAAAATAGTGTTTAATTTGAGATTATGAATCAGTTTTCAGAAAGAAAGAGACATACGTTCACAATCATAGACAAACATCAAACTTAGATGTACTATTTTCACTAGAAAGTTAAGATTTTTGGCTTGGTAACCATGCTTGGCACTCCTCTGCACTGCCATGTCTTCTGTATTGGATCTACCTGATAAGAGGTATTGCAGGGATCCACAAGTTATCATAATTGTTGATTTAAGAAATCCAAAAGGTTATCATGGATCCCTAAAAATGGAAGAAAGAATGCTTAATGTGTCTCTAGTTTTATGTTGGATTTTGGTTGCCTATAGAAGATTTATATGTCTAAGTAATATATGCCTGTATGCCTTATGTATAATGATATATTGCCATGATCCAATCCCAATAAAGAACCTGGTAGAGGCAGCATAAGAGATACTGACAGTAATCTGTGAATGAAAAGGGATCACAGAGTGTTAGATTTAATAGTAAAAATGGCCATGAGTTGCATGTCTGAGTGTAGATTTAAATCCAGCTGTGTTCGTAAATGGGGCAGAAAATTTCCCTTCAGGATATGTATCAAATCAAAATCACCTGAGTGCCAAAATCCTTTCAGTTGAGGCCAGTTCAAATTCAGATCTGGATTCCAGCTTTACAGACAGAGCTCCTCATTTGACTTAAGTTTTGATTTCCTTAGCTTTTGTGGCTTTAAATTGAATCACATATTTCCTGTTCTTTCATAAAAGCAAACATATTAATGCATTTCTTTGCCTGCTAATCTGACTAGGATTAAGCGCACAAGAAACGCTTCTAAAAAGGTTGCTCCGGATTTAATTGTTAATTTCATCGTGGTGTTTCTCATTTTGTCTTCATGTTGCCTGTCAGGCATCAGTCGTAATACACACCACTTGTGCAAAGATTTCTGGATTTACGGAACTCAGCATATGGGTTTTTTAGGGACAAAATCGCAGCAGGGACAGATTCCATGGCTGTGTTTGACCCTCTCTTAGATTGCCTACTTGCTGCCTCGCAATAAAGGATACATGTGCAACTCCAAACATTTCTGTGTTTTTATAAAGTATTTGTAGCATTTATGTGCAGGCAAATGAGACCCCAGGGTACATTTTAGAATTGATGTTTGTAAATTTTCAAAATTTCATCTCAGGTGACTGGCATAAAAAACACAACAAAATTTATATTGAAGATTTTCCTAATGAAATGTGCATGAATAAGCAAATTAAAAAGCTGCTGAGAAAACCTGATGGTATTTGATGCATTAGAAATTACAGCTACACATCGTTAACATTTTTTGCCATTTTCCTGTGCAGCAGGGCTGAAAATGGACATTAATTTTCAAAAAGATACTAAAAGCTAGTAGACTTCAACACCTGCCACACTGAGGTTATTAAAGCTTCATCTGTAAGGAAAGTACTTAGAAGGACCTAAATTACATGGCTGTGCATGGCCAGAGACTTTATTCTCTGCTGAGCAGAGCTAGCACGAGTCCCTTTCAATCAATGGGGCTAATTGACCAAGTAAAGTGATCCCTAGGATGGATACTGGTACCTGCAGACAACAGAAAGTTAAACACTGGCAGATTAGAGGCCCCTGGAATCTGTGGAAAGATGCTGAGTAGCTGTTAGGTTGTTCAGTCGGTCAGAGCATGGTGCTAATGACACCAAGGTCACTGATCCCTGCACGGGCCACTCACTTAACAGGGTGACTCAATGATCCTTGTGGATCCCTTCCAGCTCAGAATATTCTGTGATTCTGTGTAATCCTGTGATCTTTCCAGAGAAGATCTGAACGACACCAAGCAGGTGAGCTTGGTTGTCTCTTGCTATGGAGTATCAACACACAACAGCCTCTCCACTGAAAGTTCTGTTGAAATTGGGTACGACTGGTCCTGAATACGGAATATAAGTGGTGAGGTAGGAAAGGTCCCTTTGCTGTGTATACTGCACATGAACAGGAGGCTGAGCTGGATCCCTCAAGTCTGCCCAACTTGGAGGCCATCCCAGCTGTTCCTGCTCTGGCATGATGACGACAGCATCAAGCAGAGAAGTGAGCCTGCCATCCCTCCTGTCAAGGCCAGAGGCTGCCCACTGTACAGACAGGTAAGATTTGCAGAGACAGCCAGTTGCAAGCATGCTCATGCAACTCTTAGTGATGGCTGTGGATGACCCAATATGGGCCCAAAAGATTCCTCAACGTCAGCAGGTACAAGACTAAATTAGGCTGGTGAATTAGTCAAGCCAGAAATGTCAAACTTCACTCAATTATACTATTTAAAAATAGAAATAACTCTTAATTTACAGCAGTCAAAATAAAAGAGGAAGCTGTCCCAAGATAACAGAAGTGAAGTAACCCTGAAATGTGTCAAGCACCCCCCATGGTTACACCATAGTTACTGGAGCAGTAGCTCACAGTTATCATAAAGTGTCACCCAAGGATAGAGGAAACAGCTTGGCTGTGTTCTTGCCAGCAGTTCTGGGGAAGCTGTGCGAAACCTGTACCAGTTTTATTCACTCTCCACACAAGTGTGCCTTGGAGCAGCAAAAGAATGCAGTGAGAAATGGAATACTAACCAGAAATTAAGCTGGCCTTGGCAGAGGTGAGTGAAGTGCAGCACTGGCAAGACTAATAAGGTGCTTTCGGGAAGAAAGCTTTCTGAGTATTTGTCCAGGAAATCATGACACCCAAAGGAGTGAATAAATAATATAAAAGAAAGTAAAAGAGCAATTATTCTTACCTCCTTAGTGCTCGCAATATGTTGTGTATTCTCTCTGGTCTTTGATAGAAGAAATTTGGGGGCAGCCCACTTTAAGAGTCTATTGGGACGTCATATAAAAGAGAAATGCCTCACATGCTATAGATACAACAACAACAACAACAAAAGTGTTACAGCATATGAATTGTTGCGCAAATAATTGTGTTCATCTGGGCTAAGTTCATCCTGTCACTATAAACCGAATCAAACCCTGCGAGGCAGTAAAGCAGCAGGGTGGGGGAATGGCTTTCTTCTGGAGTAAATTTGTGCAGCAATTTGTGTGAAATGGAACAAAGACTCTAGGGGAATGAAGATTTCTGTCCTTTAAAGCACATGTGCAGGCAGGGAAAATCTGATTTAAATGAAATATTGGATGTAAACTTGGTGTGGGTAGACTAAACTAGCTTTCAGAAATCTTATTTGCATTCATAGACTTGTAGAACCATTTCACTTGGAAAATACCTTTTGATCATTGAGTCTATCCACATGTACGGAATATTTTGAGATACTGATAAAATTGCTGTTTTCCTATAAACTGCTTGTCTTGAACATCTCTGTTTTCCTCCTCATTCCCAATAGAAATAAGCTCTAGGATAGGAAGTGTTGTTTTATGGGTGCTATAGGGTCATAATTTTCAAAGGATGGATACAAGGTTCCTAAAACCGTTGCTTGTGGAGGAGTAAATAGGACCCCACCTGAAGTAAATTGCTGCTCAGCATGGGTAAGCATGGCCAGTTTGGTTTGGGCCAGTAAAAGCATGGCAGTGGTGGCAGAAAGTAAGTCTGGGAAGACTGCTCACCCTCTCCAAGCTGTAGGGAGAGAGTGACTGAGACTCACATGGTTGCTGTAGCTGTCAGGTAGGATCCTGCAAGATCAGTTTCCTCCTTCTGCAAGGACAGATGCTTCTGGGGGCTTATTCCTTCCAATCATCATCTACCTGGCTGGCATGCAAGAGCCAGAAGCATCCTGTCTGGATGGCAATATATCCAGGAATGCTGTTGAGTACACTATCTCATTAGACTCAGGGATTCACAGATACATTTTTTTTCAAGCTGTCTCCACCTTGTAATGCTGAGAAGCAGTCTGTAGATTTTGTTTAATTCCAATTTATCTCTATCAATAGTCCTGTATATTTAACATAGAGTTCCTGCTATTGATGTATTAAGCAGAAGAAGAAATGGGAAAGCAGGCTTCCCTAAGGTGGTAAAAGTCAACATTTCCACTGCGATCTTTATTTGCTTTTACATACTAAATCCATCAAGTTTACAAAACTTCCGTTATGTTTTATAGAGTCTCAGAATATAAATCTCTTAAAAATATGGGATTCCAAAAGATATGAAGAGAGCTGGGAACAAAGGTCTCAGCTCAGTTGAATTCTATGATTTTTTTTTTTTTTTTTGCCTTCTAAATGGCTTACATATTTTTGAGCTTCACAAACAAATGTTCAGATCTGTTTAAATTTGACTAAGCATAAAGAATTGATCTTGAGAAGTTATAGCTGCATCAGCTATAACTTCTCAAGGATTTATGCTGGTGTGGGAAATCGAGGAAATAGACCTGGACAATCAAACCAAAATTCCTCCACGACATAGGAAGTGTAGTTTTAGAAGTTTACCTGCTTTTTATCAGAATCAGTTCAAAATTTAATTTTCATTGTAAGTATGGTTATTGTAAAGTTTTACAGAGTCTAAAACACTAAAGTAACAGAAATATGAGATAAAACCAAATTTCCAAAAAAATTTTTTTTACATTATTTGTAAATTCTTTGATCTTTTAGATTTGTAAGTTAATGTAAATAAGCACTGTTGTTCCCTTTTCTTTTTTTTAAGCATATAGTTTATCTTTCAGTGAAGTAAGGTAAATGTTTTTTTGTTTTTAGCTGAGTAGTGATTTTTCCTTTAAAAAGATTTAATTAATCCTTACCAATTATTAGTGACATCTTTAAATGGAGTTCTGCTAATTAATCAAAAACTTCTTGTGAGCTCAGACAAGCCAGCCTTTCAACTGACCTTGAAAATATACAAAAGTACACAAGTGAAAACAAGAATTTAATGGCCAAAGAAAACATCTTTATTCTTTTAATAGGCATGCAGGAAAAGACTGCTTAGTGCGAAGAACTCCATACAGCTGAACCCTTTTACAGTTTTAGATGGAGTGAGTCCACAAAAAAGAAGCATTTTTAAGAGTATGCAGGCTCTCACTGAAGTTAGTGTTAAAATTTTGTTCTCTTTCTGAAAACAGAAGATCCGCCAGAGCAGGTTTTGTCTCAGACTGTGTGGATTCGAGGCTGCAAATGAGAGTACAAGCCTCCCACTGCAGACATCCTCCCTTTCTAAAGAGAAGAGAGAGGGCATCCCAGCCAGGCTGTTGGCAACAGCCATCATATCCCTTTCTAACACCCCAGACCAGACACTGCCTACCTGCAGAACAAACAGGCAAGATCTGGACAGGAGCTGTCCCTGCCTGGCCCAGATTTCACACTTGCAGGGTAACTTTTATTATGAGAGTGTCTATCCCCTTTTAATTTTCTGTCAGCATTTTCTCAAGGAGACAGCATGCGTATTCCTTATTCAGAACTATCTGTAGCCAAGACTGAACTTTTAGTTTTCAGACTACTGCAAGTCATTCCAATTAAAAAACAATTTTTGAAGAAAGACATTCACTCTAAAATAACAATTTTTTTCTTAAGGAAAGAAATGAGCCACTCTCTTTAAAACTTAAAAAAAGTTGCATTTTCTGACTATACAAGAAATTTTTCATTTGTTTAGGGCTTTTTTTTTTTT
>VZRN01002045.1:511134-609797 GCA_013397935.1 Dasyornis broadbenti
TATTCTCTGTCTTCTTGGAAGAAGACGCTAGAGACTCCAGCCATATTGAATGAAGTGTTCTGTAGGTCTATGCTCCTCATGTTTTTTCCACTCTCACTGTATCAACATCTAAAAACAGTAAACAAGACTTTGCATTGGATGAGAAGATTAGATTTCTGAACATTATGTTTTCCTTTGAGTTTTTTTTTAAGCCTCCTTTTTATACAGTAATTGGCTGACTAGCCTTGAAAGTACTGCCTGCTTAAAAATTATTTACTGTTATGCAAACAGTCACGTGGCTTCCTCAGACTTAATTTGGAATATTTATCCCCCAAAAATCCAGGACCCTAAATTTAAGGATAAAATGAGGCTGTTTGTTTCCCTGAGGGATCTGCTCTGCAGATACTGTGCAACAACTGTGCACTCAAATGGCAGCAGTGTCACAAGTTCATTTGTATGCCAGACTTTGTCTGGAACTGCAACACAGCAGCCAGGGGTTGTCCAGCAATAGAACAGTGTATTGTTATAGTCAGAGCAGCCTGCACTATGCTCACCGTGAAAATGTAGGTAAAAAAACCGCTTCTAATTTAGTTATGACACAAACACTCAATAAATAATTTAGTTGAAGAAATCTGAGTGTTTTAAACCAAACTTTTCAGTTGCAGTGTTTCTTCTCAAAAAACCCTTCTGAGATTAATGCCACTGTCGGTGGCATTAATCTTTCACTGCCAACTCATCAACAAATAAAATTCTTTTGCCATAATTTTTAGCTCTCTTTTCTTTTTCACTTCTGATGTGGATTAATGCCTGCAGTCACAACTCTGATAGCTTGAAGATGTTTGGTCCTACAGTATTTATTCATTATTTGTTTAGTTTATCCAAAGGAAAATTAAGTGCTATGCCTCAGAACAGTGAGATCCATAATACACTGGTGATTTTGATGATCTCTGACAGATGTTAGTCTTTGGGAAAAAAAAAATGGATCACCAACTTGGGAAGTTTTGAAAACTCCCTGCCTTTGCAGGTGCACATTTAATAGTTTGTCATGAAAATATACAAAGGCAAGAATGTTTCTGATGAAATGATGATTCAATGTCATTTTAGTTAACAAAATATCTTCTACAATATGGAAAACTCATCTTCTGAAACACAAGAAGTTTCACCTGGACATGAGGAAGAAATTTACTGTAAGCGTGACTGAGTACTAGTGCAGGTAGCCCAGAAAGGTTGAGGAGCCTCCTTCTCTGGAGATATTCAAAAGCTGTCTGGACACAATCCTGAGTAACCTGCTCTAGGGAACATTGTTTGAGCCAGGGGGTTGGACTGGATGACTTCCAGTGGTCCCTTCCAATCTTACCCATTCTGTAGTTCTGTGATTCTGTGATTTTGTCTTTCATTCTCCTCATTCTTATCCTCCTGGAGTAACCTTGTGAGGCACATCTAGGGACATGCAGTTTGCTTGCTTTAAAAAATACAGTTTCTTGAAAAGAACAACAGATAATTTCTTCCCTCTCAGATTTAGAAAATGCAGGTTTCTTTATGTAGGAGTAGGACCTAAGTATACTGACACAAAGCTTCTCTATAGCACTGTGCATGCTTGTCTTAAAGATTGTTAGGAAATAAGAATGCCCTGTTTTATTAAGGGTAGGTCTTAAAAATATACTCAGTAAATTTCTGATATACCTTTAATCCTTTTTCATGTACAAGAATATAGCTAATATATGTCTTAATCTTGTAATTAAGTAATATTTCCTTCTTGCAATACTTTGTAGGTAGTGGGGAAGGGGTTTACTTCATTACTGTTTAATCTGAATATAAAACCAAAGAGATACTAGATGGAAACCTGAAGCCCCTCAGGACCAGGTCTATTACATTGCTCTGTCACAGGAATGAACTAAAAGCCTCATTTTGATAACTTCTGGTAGACGGTGGGTTCCCACTAAATGCTTAAGCTCCTCAACACTCAGCAGGTTAAAGCCCAGGAGAATCTAACTCCAAGTCACCCTAAGGGAGTTTGGCAGAGACTGTAGCAACCTCTTTGAAGTTGATTCATGGAATAATACAAAACATCAACCCCACAAAGCTGTTCTCATATACTTGGTTAGGTGGCAACATGATATATTAATGCCCTGAATCATTACAGCAGAGGAGCAGAATAATCATAAAGGATGCATTACAATATAAAGCCTTGACCTACTCATATTTAACATAGGAGAGCTGTTCTCTGATATTAAGTTATGTGACCAAAATCCTATTTAAAAGATTGAGGTGATTTACACAGCATTGAACAAAAGATCCCTAGAAGTGTTATTATAGAATATTTGTTTCCAAAAAAGCAGGGAAAGGTAGAGGATCAAAACTCTCACTCTTATTTACACTGAATATGACACATGCTACAGACCCTGTCAATTTGAGACAGGACTTGAGCAAAGAACTTCTGTTAATAGAGGAAGAGATCTTTTTGAAGATTTTGTCCTGACATTTTAAAATTGTGTAGCTACTCATAGAAAAGCCTATGAATAAATCTTCGGGCTAAAAAATGGCATGAGAAAATGAGATCAGAGCTTGACAAGTAGTCTTCATCAAAAACAGATCAAGAGGGAGCTCATCTTTTAAGAATGAAATAACACTTGAGTCAAGAACAGAAAAAAAAAATCTCATTTTTTAGAGAGAAAATATAATCTGAGTATTGGAGTTCAGACCTGTTAACTGAAATAGATTGCAATATCTTTCCTGGAATCAGTGGAATTATGTCGGCTAAAAGCCAAAAACTTGGTACGGAAAAAAATGGGTGTAGCAAGAAAACCAGCATGGCAAAAAGCCTGTTTGTTTGTATGCTTACTTAAAATTCTCAATATTGGTCTATTAGTAGGAATCAACAGCTACTTTGAAGAAAACATAGTTTTGCTCCCAAATACACAACTCAGGCTAGGCTTAGTTAGCCAAGCAGATACTTGAAGGCATTTCTTCTGTACAAAGTATTGTAATTGCTTTCACATATGGCAAATACAATTATGTATCTCACCGGTAGGGTGGATTATAAATGTGATCCATGAACAATGACTTATATTTCAATAGATAGCAGCTGCATTTCTGTAAGGAATGTTACAGGAACTTGTGGCTAAAGCCAAAAAAAAAAAAAAAAAAAAAAAAAAAAACCAAAAAAAACCCCCCAAACAAAAAAAAAAAAAAAAAACAAGGTAAAGGGGGAAATGTAAGCTCCTGATCCTGAGAAAAGAAAGAGCTAGACTTAAATTAGCTGCTCAGCTTGCTGCACCCAGCCCTATTCAACTATGCAAGAATGATTGATTTAAGAGAGTATGCAAAACTTGTCTCTCTCGGTAAGGGTACAGTTACTACTGAAACATGTGTGCCTTGTTTTAAACAATCTCCGTGAAAGAAGGGCACAAAATGCTCATTTGGGCTAAAGTTATTTCACAGATTATGGAATTTACTGTGTCTTATTTATAAAAGTGGCTACCATCACAGATGTGAACTGTACAAATGGACAGAACTGATTGATTATTCCATAGATAAAGTCATTTCACACATAATTAAGAAAAATTAACATTTGAAATATGGGAATAAGTACATAATCAATTCAGGTTCAAGCATAATAATAAAGTTGCTTTAGATGCATGAGAAATGCAATTAAAAAGGTGTCCCAAGTAAAAAGAAAAAGGTTGTTATGAACACTTTATTTTCTCCTTAACTTGTTGTTTTCCTTTTACTATTACCAGATCACCTTACATTAGCCATGTACTATTGCTGCTCCAAAGAATATCAACAACTGAAGCTCAAGACAGTCTGTGAACACTGTGAATCTATGAGAGAATACTATACTAGCCTCTGTCTTCACAAAAGCATGAAAAGCATAATACAGTGGTCTGTGACATAAATGCCAGCAACAAGAGACAGTCAGATTTGCATATACGAACGTCTGGCTTGGAGCACAATTTAAGATTTAAACCATGTTAAAAAGAAAGTCAGTTTCTTTTTAAATATTTTATCTAATTAAAAATTAGATTTTAAATTTAAAGTCCTGATGCCATTGAAGTCAAGGAAGTTTAGTCATCATCCATCAACTTCTACGACTTAAGATTTTCCACAGCAGCCTCTCTTTAAAATTTTACTGACATATAATGAGCATTCACATGGCAGCAGTGCCGAGATGTGCCAGCAGAAGTCACAGCCTGTCTGTGCACTACCTGCTATGAGAGACCATCCAGCCTTGGAAATCCATAATTTCCATCTATTATCATCTTCCTAGGCAAAGGAGACTGAGGCTATTGTAGTATCAGAGGCAGCAGAGGGACTTGCTGAAGATCATGCAATACAGCCTAGTGTCTGCTATCCTTTTTTGCTGCCGTGGCGATTGTGTTGTTTTGCCCTGCATTTGAGTTTGTCCACAAAAGGTACTCTTTAAGCTTAAGAAGTAGATACTGTCTGAAAAAGAGCTAATAAATATCAGTGAGCTTCAGAAATTTTCTTGCACATTTTATTTTCTCTGTGGTCTTCTAGGGAACTAGTTTTATCTGTAGTTGTTGCGTTGAGAGAGAACACAAAACAAAACAAAATAATATCCCCCAAATTTAATATCTCCCAAAGGCTCCCACAGGCTGCACTGCTAGTCAAATTCACATGACTTGGTCTGTCTGCTAGACAACATTTGTATTTTTTGTTGTTTGAAAATTCTGTGAGAAGTGAAAGTAATTTCCTCTCCTTACAAGTAATATTTATAAAAGCATTGTTCTTCTGGGCTCCCAGGTTCTAGAACCCTCTTAAACCCCTCACCCACAGACTCCATGGTGAATAGGTCTGATCACACATCTGAAGAATGGAACTTTCACCACCAAATGAAGGAGAGCAGTGGGGGCCTCCTGCTGTGCTGCTTCCCAAGTTCCATCCAGCCTCTTTAACCACTGCATCATATCCTCAACCAGGAAATAAATTTAACTGCTCTTTTGTGTAAGATTTATTGCACTAAAAAAAAAAAAAACAAAAAAACCACTGTCGCAGAACCAATGTCAGAAGAGCTTTTTGCCCCAGCTTGGTTCTGTTCCTGCTTTTTCCTCTCACCCTGCTCTGAGACGTATGTTATCTTCAAATATATTATGGGATAAGTGTTACTCAACAACCAGTCTTAGGCACGTAGCAATCCCCTCCTCTGCACTGCAGTTGATCATGTCACCACTTCAGCTTCAGCTTGAGATGAGGGTCTCAGGGAGGTGAGCTGCTGCCCTCACACCTTGCAGTGGCTGCAGCCCATGAGCTGCATTGCCTTGGGCCCTCAGCAGGCTCCACAAAATCACATTTGCGCAAGGTTGTGTTCTCCTCCCCCACCAGCTATTACCTGCGTGTGCATCACCTTTCAGACCCAGAGATCTTGCTTGGGTGAGCCTCAGAATAGCTTTGGATACGTAACCTCACCTTGCCCCGCAGAGGGAAATAATTGTCCAAGATAAAAGGAAAAGTTTCACAAGTATCATATATTTCTGTTAGTCTGCCAAACGTAAGGAGAGGAACCCAGCAGCTCCTGGGCAGTGAAGTGATCAGTGTGGAATTGTACTGGTGGTGTACAGTACTGGGATTGCTTTGAAGCATAACCTCCCTCTGTGCCTTCTAAGATGAGTTGTCTCCAAAGCTCTACCTACCTCTCATATTGAAAAGACCTTTAATGTTCCTAGCAAGGTCACTGTTTTTAACAAACTGGTTAAAAACTCACCTAAAAAATACAGTCATTATCAAAAATGTCATGTGAAAAGTCACACGGTGTAAATGTTCCTGAAGGATAACTATCTTGTGAGAGTAAGTATAAATACCACAAACCCTTGGCTTGTGCACAAGGAGGAGACTCACAGGGAAGGGAGGAGGATGCTCAGTATTCACATGCATAGGACAAGCATGGTCAGGGTCTAAATATTGAAAAGATCACAACTAATGCTCAGTTGTGCAACCCCATGGGCTGTTCCTGTACTTTTTAATGTGTGGTACAGATCTTAGCCTCAAAGTGTTTTGAGAGATCACCTGAAAGCTGTAAATTTTAAGCAGTTTATCCGATACTAAATCCAGAGCAAAATTCAATCTCGCTCATTGTGTTTGTGAAAGTTAAAACCTTCTTCTTCAAGACAAGGGAAGTAAGAGTAACTAAATTATCTGTGTAAAATTAGTTCTGTAAGCATAGATCTGACCAGGTCGCCATCACAAGCAAAGTGCTGCTCTTTGAAGAAAAGTGATGGCAGAAATGTTCATGTGGGAAATTGTGCTACACTATCCTCCAAAAAGTGTTTGTTGCATTGTTTTCCTACTGTTTGCTGGACTGTTGTGAATCCTAAACTCTATTTTATGTTTGTCTTATGGGCAAAAAAAGTCTCGACTAAAGGAATTCCTGTGTGTGGTCTGAGGCTTGTTATCACGAGTCAATCAGTCACACTTTTATACACCTCCTCTGCAAGTCTCTGGGGTATAGAGAGAGTTATTTTTAAACAAAACAACTATATTTCCATGTACCTCCATTAAACACAAACTGTGTCTCATATTTTCGTCACAGGCATGGGCAAACCACGATTCCCTGCAGCCCTGTGCAAATCATACATTGTGTGTGATGGAAACTTTTACTGGCATATGTGAAACCAAGATGTATATCCCTACAAGTTTTTATGTACCTTATTTTCTCCATTTTTCAGCTAAGACCTTTGTTTAAACATTAAAATTTTGTTGTCAAGTGCATGGCAAGTAATACCTATGAAGTTTAGCTCTTCTGCAGGGGAAAGTGATTTGGGGGTGAGAACTATCTGAGGGAAACAGCATGTTAAAGATCCTCAAAATCCTGGAAAATATTTTCAAGCAAACCTGCAGATATTCTCCAGAGTCTCTTAAAAATGACTAAGGAGGTGCTGCCTTCACTGAGTTTGTAGAGCACTTTCAACTTCAGTCTCTGTGTCCAACACAAGGTGAAAAGTCCTGTGATGTTAGCTACTACCCACATCTAATTTGAACCATTTAGCAAGGCCTCCAGTTCATTGTTTTAAAATCATACATCTTAAAACTGCACAGCTGTTCACCTCTGATTGCCAGCTAGATAACAGCTATAAAATGCAACCCATAAGACAAATATTTCTGCAGATTTGCTAAGTTATAGCCATCCAAAAATATTCCCTCTGCTGCCCAATATGCAAACACCCTTTCTACTGTTAGGTTTTATGACTGCCAAGGATGGAAGTTGTAAAGAATGTGATACCATTGTGCTATACCATAAACTGATATTTCACTAGATTCCACAATTTCTTTGGGGAAATCTAGCCCCCCCCCCCCCCAAAAAAAAAAGGTGGAAAAATCCCTAATTTGTTAGATATACCTTTCTTCTCAGATGCAGTCAAATACATTATCATAAATGTGTTTTACAAATACGGTGCTCGGAGTGCAGACCACCCTACGACCACGTATAGAAACCTGGGGTTTGCCTGCACAGTACTGCTTCTCCAGTTCTAACAGTTCTGCATTAATATGGTGTGAAAAACCTATATATAGAATGCTTTTGTTAAAATCAGATTATACTAATTCTATATGAAGTGCTTTAATGAAAAATGTTTAATGGCTGAAATACTATAAGACTGCAGTTAGAGTGCAGGTGCAAAAATGATATTCTACACTCCCTGGAGAGCAAACTTGTACATACTGTGAAATATCAATTAAAGTTTATAGTTGCCTGTACCAGTTAAATGTCTTTTTCATGGGAAATTTTCATCCTCTCTTATGAAGCACTCACTTGGGTTAAAATGTATAGTGAATTACGTGGGCATTTTGAGTTATTAAGGAATAGATTTGTTTTACAAGCAAGCTGTAAGCATTCTTTGCAGTTTTTATGAGGTCATCTACATGACTTTTAAATGGTGCTCTTGGCCAACCTCGATTCTCAGATCAGTTCATTAATTCACACAGCTGTCTTAAAAAACTACAAGAATAATATATACTGGAGTCTGGAAGAAAGAGGTGGATTTCAAGTCTGTATTTTAATCAAGGGGCCTGTTGACATCGTAAACTATGAGAGGACAGCCTATGCTGTTTCGCGAACAGCAGCAAGCTCATGATTGAAATACAGTCTGCTTAATTAATTTAGAATATATGGAGAAAGGATGCAAAATTCACTTTCATGTGAGCACACCTCCCAGGAAGTGTCAGCTGGGTCATGTGCAATGTTGAGCATTGGCAGAGGTTGTTCCGTTAAAATCTTATATTCTGTGGTATATGTTTTTGTAGCCTGCTCACATGTTTCTGAATCTGAATGGGAAAGGCCTGGATTTAGTTTCTGATTCTGCCACACGTCCTGGGTGGTTTTGGACAGGTGTCTGACCTCCCTATGTTTCTGTTCCACATTTTTACATTTTGGAATAATATGCCTTCTTTTTTTCATTTCTTACCTATCCTTTTTCTATCTTGTTAACTTAAAACATTTTGTGCTATGGTCTATCTGCCAAATGATGTTTATATCATAGTTAATGTAAACTCTTGAGACCTCAAGATGCCCTTGAAGAGCAAATAAAATCTGAAGTATATTAATACAGGAAAAACCTATTAGGGGGTTGTTTAAAAGAATGCAACCCAGGCTGACAAATTTGTATCAAAACCTTCTAAATTTAGTGTGGGCTCTCTATTTTTAATATGCCTCTCCATAATCTGGTAGAGACCAAATGTCAAAATCTAAGAAATACTTGCAACTGAGCAGGTACATAGTAGAAAATGGATTAATTCAGAATGCTGTAACTAAGGCAGTGAGGATCTACCCCAAGGTTTTATCTCTTCACCTTCGTTGCAAGCTCAAAGTGGCACAAAGAGGAAATACAGAGCTAGAAATTGAGATACATTTATACTTGGCTTTATTTGTTTTTTCAAGATATTTGAATTAAGCCAAATAGTTTGTTTGAGGCATACTTGAGCTGAACCTCCAGCATCTGATTCATGGATAATGTTTTCGAATTTGCTACTGTTTTCTGAATGTACTTATGATGAAAACAGTCATCCTGCAGTGTTGATTCCAGATTTAAGCCCTTTTCTTTCTTTGACTTTAGGATCAAACTATATTGAGAGCTGTTTGCAGCTCACATTTTGCAGCCTGTGTGGGCATGGTGGATGATCTGAGACACCCTTCAGCTTAGAAAACCTGCTGTAACCTCTATCTGCCAGCCTCAGCAGGCAGCTCAAGGCCAGCACATGCCTGCTGTCAGTGCTGCAGAATCAGAGATCTCCAAAGGTTTACTCAGGAAAACAGAGTTGCATGAGCACCAACAGGACCTTGCATTGATGCTGAAATATCCATTTGCCAAGTAAATGTTTGGATTTCAGTCCCTGGGGTTGCTCTCTTTAGAGCCTTTCAGGTCAGATTACCTGATTTCTATGGAAAGAATTGGAAAAGCACAGGCAGTGACATATTTGTCACTACTTTACCTGTAAATGTGTGACATACAGATTGTTTACCTGCCATTTGCTCTCTGCCTGGCAGCAGAGACTGAAGCAGGAAGAGATGACAGGCAGTGTGTGTTCACTCTGACTTTCCTGCACAGCAGAGCAGTTTTCCTGAGGAGGTGTGCCATGGCTGTGCGTTGTGACTACTGACAATTGTCCATCATCATACTCAGCCTGACCCAAGACAAAACATGGGGACAGGAGACCAAGGCAGCCCAGCTTGCAGTGGGAATGAAACTTTCCCTGCCACATGGTGAGAATCATAAGGGATGCTGTCAGCAACCTGCTGTTGCATCACAAAGGTGCAATAAGAACACCTGTCAGAGGCACTGCCAACCAACCAGCACGTGTGAGACACTGGAAAATAAATACTGGCTACTAATCAAACTTACAGACTTTGAGGAAAGAAGCAGAATAGGGCCCTTCATTTAAAACATGGTGCAGTTAAATACCAACAAAGAAGGAACATGAGGGATGCTGGACAGAGAGGCGGAGTTCCTATCCTAAGCCTCCAGGGCATGACTTCATTAACTAGCCTGAAGAGAAACACTGTAAGAAGATAGCTCAGTCTCTATTACCACATCCTGTAAGGAAGTCACTGTGCACATTAAATGTATAGAGAGCCCATAAATGACATCGTAACAGTGGAAATTGCTGAAGATCAGATATAGTCTGCCTTTTAACTTGGAGCAAGGAGGAACAGCATAAACCATCAACATTGACTAAAGAAAGGTCTGGAAAAAATGCAGGATGTGTGCGCTGAGGAGTACAGAGACTACTCTACCCCCATTTTTGTCAGAGCTCAAGAGCTGGAAAGAGCAGAGCTTTGGGGTCCCGCTTGCTACACCACTGCAGGACCTTGGGAACGGTGACGGTTTCCTGCAGTGGATATTCTTGTCTCCTGCTGCCTCTGTGAAATCCAGAACTGTGTAATTTAAATACCAGCTACCTATTGAGAATATATTATTTGAAGAATGCCTCCTCCCTTGAAGAAGCATGCTAAGGGCTGTCACTTGGGTTTTGGCCTGTTTTTGCATTTTAACCTCTTTATTAGTTAATTTTGTGTTTTCTGAGCCTCTCCTGTAAGACAAAGCTACTCAGTACCAATAGTAATAGGCAATATATGGGCAGCCAGTCCTACAGTTCACTTCAAGAATTATTTCTCAATGTCATTTACAGTGTCTTTAGTTCACCACTGAAAACCACTGTGGTTTCTCAAAGTCCTGTTTGCCAGTTAGGAGAAAAGAGGCAAGGCTTCAATGCAGACCACCTCATGCAGGAAACAGAGAAGTTGTGGATCTTCCATTCCTGGAAGTGGCCAAGGCCGAGCTGGGTGGGGCTTTGAGTCGCCTGGTTTAATGAAATGTGCCGATGCCCGTGGCAGAAGGGTTGGAACTGATGACCATTGAGGTTTTTCTAACCCAAACCATTCTGTGGTTCTACGAACACAAATTAAAATTTACTAAGGCTTCTCAAGAACTTATTTAGAGTCTAGACATCTACTTTCAATACTAATATTTTCAATTGTATCTTTCATCCTCAAGTCTGCTCAGGAGCTTACAACAGGTATATATGTGTCTAGATTGCCCTTAAAATATCTTCAGAAGTGTCTGGAAAGAGCTATAGGCTCTAGCCATGCCTCTGGAAACCTCATTATGGTCCCTGACTCATTCAGAGCAAGCAGGCAGGACCTCCATCATCATGGAGAGTGTGAAGAAAGCTGGATGGTACATGGATGATGACATTCCACAGATTGCAAACTTGTGCCTTGTGAGGATAAATGGTTTCCTCTTCCAGAACAAATTCCCTTTTCATTTTAAGCTAGAATCATTGCCATTGAATACATTGCAAATAAAAATAAAAAGCCCTGGATACAGGGCTTCCTTAGTCCTTGACAGTGTTGGCATTTTGTGGAAAAACAATCAAACAGGTCATACAATACTTTGTGCTGTAGTAGAACGTTTGTGATTGTAAAACAGTGAAGGCTGTTACAGCACATGGGCATCCCTAGACGCCCTTGGAAAAACTAATCCTTGCTTCTCGTGCTTCTCTACATTTTCTGTTAGGAAAGCAGCCGGTGCGTGAAAAAAACAGAAAGATACAATATCATTCACTCTTCAAGTCTTTACATCCAAAATTACTTCATGTTCCAGGAGCCAGGTAACACTGGCTACGGTTGGTGGTGCAGTTTAGTTTTCTTTGTGGTCTTTGCTGTGTTTGGCTGGTAGAGGCGGTGAAAAGGGAAGAATAACAGGGCTGGCCAGTACTGCTCAGCTTGTCTGTTAGCTCAGCTTAACCCTTCATGTTTCATTATACCTTTGTGGTATAACTCTGACATAAAATGTTCAGTTGTTTGGCCTGATAGGTCACTCCTTGGACAGAAAATACACTTTTCTAAAGTCACTTTCTCCCATGGATTATTTTACTTATCCCAAAAGAATTTCTTGTAAGTTCCCCGCACCTTTGAGTTTGCCACATATAGCAATTGAGAAGACAGCACCATTTCCAGTATTCATTTTTTTTTTTAGCACCACTGGCTTCCAGGAACATTTGAAAGTATTAAAATCACCTGCTTCAGCTTTCTGCCAGTTCCCTTCCAAATTCAGACTGCCTCAGTTATTCCATTTTTCTCACTTAAGTACTTTGTTTCTAACACTGTGTAAAAAAGACATGACATGGGAGTTTTGGCAAGGATCCTCAGGACTTTTCCTCCTTGGGTCATTTCCAGGACACAGTCACGTGATTTTAAAAGATTTGCCCCTGCTCTCAGACATGAATTGGCCACAGGAAGAGCTGTGCTCCACAGATGCTTTTGCCCCTCTCTATGCCTCAAGAGGATTTCAGGCAATGGAGCAAAGCAGACAGTCCCTAACTGTTGTAACTGCTCCTACACGACTTCCTCTTCTTCTACAGCCCAGAAGTGAGCAGGAAAAGCAAATGGAAAACACTTCTTTTTTGTTTGCAACAGTTGTTCTAGTCTGCAGCTGTGTTTAATTAATTACTTGGGTAAGTGAGATGGATAGAAAAGCTTTTCAAAGCTGTTGAGAAGAGAGCTGTCTACAGCTAATTATACTGTTATAATAATCCCATGGCATTCCTCACACGTTTCATCTTCTGACTGAATAACAGTTTAGCAAAATATCCAAGGATCACTTATAGTTTTGAATAAACAGCAGGGAAGAGTGGCAAAGCAAAATAGGATTCACCCAGGAACAACTAAAAGATTTTCAGCTTGCTCAGAGACAAATCATAAAAAATCAGATCCCAGGAAAATACAAGGAGAATTTTCAAAATGTTTTCCCTCGTTTGCCCAAAATATTTATTTAAGTTTGCTTTTTTGTGCTTTAGATAGTTGACATAATTCATTTTAACAAAAATATTTAATACTTATCAGAACCACTTGTGAAAGTTCCTTGTAACTGCCAAGAGGGGAAACCAACCAGAATATCATATAACATTTTTGCTCCTTTTGGGTAGAAAAATTTATATGTGAAAACTGAAATAGTAATACCACAGAGCCAAAAGGAAGATTTTTCAAGGACTTAATAACATGGGTCTTTTTGTCTTTTTTTTTTTCCTTTTTTTTTGCGAGAATATACTTTTTGTCAAACATCCTAGGTTACACCTGGGAAATCAGATTGGGGGGCAAAAGAGATACATTAAGTACTTGGTAAATTGGGAGACCTGTAATAACAAAATTACAAGTTGAGTGGTTCTTCCATAAAATGCTGTAAGACAGGTTTATTCTTCTTTGCATCTGTAACTCCACATTGCAAATTGTTCATGCAAGAGAAACAACACATGAACCACAGTATGAAAAGTAAAGAATAAAAAAAGAAGAGATCTTCCAATATGTGCCCACAGAAGTAGCTTTATTTCAGTATGTTTATCTGTATAAACCTCAGTGAGCTGTCAGTGCCTACAGTAGCTCTCAGTGCTGCTATTGATTATAAACACACAATATCCCAAGAGGCATATTTCTCCTGCAAACACATCTGAAAATAAAGCGCTCATATGCAAGGTGAGTAAAATCAGTGCCAGCCAATGTCTAATGATACCCATCAGAGCCACTTCTATGGAAGATTTTCTATTTATTGAGCTTCCATTCAGGCAAAAAAAAATATTATGGGAGATGATGCTTAGTTAGCATCAAGCTGTATCTTAGTTTAAACATCATGATTTTTAATTTTACTGCATACAAAAACATGTTAGCCTGGAATATTCTCTTGAGCATGACAGGTCTAAATATTAATGGAGGTGTTAATTCATCTTTCATGTGGACAGTCCAGCTAATATTGCAGTTCCAACAACCTTTTTCAAAAGAGACACATCTGCAGAGCTGAGTAGGCAGCAGCTACTACTTTGACAATGTGCCAGTAGCGAACACTGTAGGTAGACAGTGGAAAAATATTTCACTTTTGTGGAATAAGCCTGAGTACGGGCAGGCAGAAAGGAGACATTAGTGTCATGCACAGCCAATGCAGACAGAGCCTGGAGATTTCATTTGGCTGCTGACTGTAGACAATTTTCTGCAATGGTTCAGAGCTCTACACACCTAGCAAAGACAACATTTTTCCAAGCTAAATTTATGCCTGACACTTTCACTTGGGGCATGTCATTAATAATCTCACCAAAAGGAAGTATCTGAACATGCAGTATCTACAAAAATATCCTTAAAGCAGCTATTGCAGTGCAACAGCTTCAAAATCCTGTTGTTGATTTTTTCATGTCTTGATAAACCCTGTGAAGTGGGATACTGAGCTTGACAGTATTGTTTTCCTTCTCTGCCCTTCTCCTTTCTCTCAAAGGAATAGGGCAGTGGTTTTTTTGGGGAGGTTTTTCTGTGAGGACAATTAACATTTGAAGCCCTAGAAATGCAGCTCCATCTCACCAGAATCATGTGTGCTTTATAACCTGTCCGTCTGGTGTCCTCTGAAAGTGACTTATGACTGTCTCATGACTTATGACCGTCTCATGGTCCTAATGGAGGTAGCCTCTGCCTGGACAGACATGGACTTTTAGAGCTGCTCTGCATCTATTGATCTCTTATAGATGATGCAAAAGGGAATGGAGTATGGGGGGAAATGCTAAATGTGCATCAGGTAATGTCAGGTGATGTCATGTTTCGTTCTCTGATATTTCTCTTGTGATTATATTTTCTTGGTTTATAACATGACCATATAACCCTCTCAAAGGAGAAGACACCTGCAAAGTCAGCACCTGGAATTAAGTACTTGTCATGAAAACAGAAGCCTGGATCCTTGATGGGACTGGGTCTCAGTCCTCTGTGGAGATGTGATCAATTCTGTTTACCTGGTCAGGAAGAGAGCTTGTCTCCAGCCAAGCTAAACAGCATCGATAACTCAACTGTAACAATAAAGTTTAGGCTTTGTGTCATCACCTTTAACTTAATCCCCACAGAGTTTTCAGTGGCCTCTGTCCTTGCAGTTCTTAGCTAGAATAGGTTTAGCAAACACAGGCAAGCACATAAGAAAAACTTTATGGCTTGTTGTTGGCAGTATTTGCTTTTTTGTGTGTGTTTTTCAGTTAGAGATTCAATTAGTCCTACTGAGCATTTGAAAGATCAGCTTCCAGTTTAGAAGGGAATAAATACTGGTCTTTTGAATTCTGTCTTCCACTGTCTTCTGAATATGAAATAGAAATTGTCACCACAATCAAGTGCAGAGGGTATTATCCCATCATGACTGTGAGAAGTATGACACTCAGCCCCATCTGAGGCAAGAAAAATGTGTAATTTCCATTTGATACTTCCACTGCTGGTTACAGCTGAAGTTAACCAACCACAGCATGAGACATTTTCTACAGCATGTTGCATGACATGTACTACCCAGTGCCAGTGGGAATAAAGTAAATTAATTCAAAGGATTCCAAGATGATGTCAGATAGGCTGTCTCACATGGGATTTGCACACTGAGAACCTTTCACAGTACTCGGGACAGCAACAGACTCTTGCAGTAGGGCTGCAATAGATCAGCTACAAAGAAAAACCCTTCCCTCCCTGCATCCAAAAATCCCAAAAGTGATGGAAAAATAAGAGATGATAAAAAACAAAATAATGGAGAATGGAAAGAGGAAGGAGAGGATGGCAGACTGGCACATTCCTATAGTCACAGATGTACAGTGTCTGGGGATCCCATAAAGATGTAGAATACACGGAATGTACTGTATTTGCTGTCACTTCTTTAGGGAATTTCCCATTTCAGTTACATATCTCAATGCTAGAGACACTTCTCCCTGGAAAACTTTGTGCCAATTGTTCTGTGCCTCTGGTTCACAGCGGTGAATGAACAAGATATGGGGGAATCAGAAGGTAATATACGGTCTCCCTCCCTCCCACCTGGCCTTGAGATAACTCCTTCAAAAGATAAAACTGTGAAGTGACCGCTGAAATGGACAAGGCAGCAAATACAAAGGCAGAAAATGTATTTCCATAACAGCTCCACCACTGCTAATCGCACGTGACATTTATAAATGATCTGTATATAATACAGAAAGGCTTTGTTGATTTGATATGTAGCAGGGGGATTTCGGTTTTTCTATGTCACCAGCACAGTTTATGGGCCACTTGGCTTTCCAATACTGATTGCACAGCAGTCTTGGTGCAGCAGTGAGTGCTTACATGGTAAGTTGATATTCAGGCAATGTTTGTAGTATAATTTAGCTTTCTTTTGGCAAAAATATCAGATGGAAACCACAACAGGATTCAGCAGTGTGTGACCAGTTAGCCTGCAACAGCTCAGGGGCTGCCAGCTGGTGGTCCCTGTCCTGTGTCATACATCCACCACATGGAGGATCTGCCATGTTGTGGTGGCAATACCCTCTACAATAGGACCATATTTTGCTATATATGGTGGTATTTAAACCCCACTCTTCTTGTTTCAGAGAACATCAGTTGCAGAAAAAATGAGACTTGTGGCAACTATCATGTAGAATTTATATTAATCTCAGGTAATTGAAGTTATTTTCAAAGGCAGTCACCCTGTGCTTCATATCTTATGAACAGCAATGATTTAATGCCAAGAAAGTGCAATTTATTCTAATAAAATTTCCTTTGGAAATGAAACTTAGATTCCAATGGGACTTCATAGATTATACACTTTTCAGAACTTGAATCACAGATTTTTAAGCTGGAACTGACCTATGAAAAATCTTACATTGCTATTAAGTAATTTTCTCTTTAATTTTGGCCAAAAGAACACTGCTTATTGAAATACATTCCCCAAATCTTTGTCTAATATATTTTTAAATTACTCATTCGATGGAACTTCTGCCATTCTTCTTTAGACAATTGTCATGGCTTGACCCTGGCCAAATGCCAGGTACCCACAAATTTACACACCCACACCCAGGGCTCATGAGTTGAGATAAGGAGACCTGGAGAAGACGCACTTAGAATAGGCAAAACAAGACTATCTTAGGTTGCAAAGTGATCTAATTTATTGCTAACAGAGTCAGAGGAGTAAATGAGAAGTAAAATAAACCCTTCAAGTCCACCTTTCTCCACTCACCCCCCTCCCTCCTTCCCAGCAGCTGCACAAGGGAACAAGGAATGGGGGGGTAGGTCAGTTCATCACCCAGATCTTCTTCCCCTGCCCAGGGAGAGGTTCTTTTCCTCTGCGTAGCCATGGGTCTCACCGTCGGCAGCCCGCCCGACACTGCTGCAGTGACGCTGGTCCCCACACAGGCAAGCAGTCTCCCCAAAACTGCTACAGCGTGGGGTCCATCTTCCACGGGGTACAGACCTCTGAGCCAGGCCGTTTCCATCTCGGGAGCAAGGCTTCTTCTCTTTACCGGACTTTTGCTGGACTTCTCTCTCTCTCTCTCTCTCTCTCTCTCAGGCACCCACCCACTCCATGTGGGGCACTCAGTTCAGTCTCAGGGTGCAAGTCAAGGCCTGTTTCTCCACTAGGACTCCCTCTGGACCACGGCCACTTTCAGGGTATCCACTCGCTTAGGGGCAAGTGGATCTCAGCATTTCCCGTGGGCCCCCATGGGCTGCAGGGGCACCCCCTGCTCCACCATGGCCCTCACCATGGCCTGCAGAGGCTGCAGAGCTCCGGCGCCTGGAGCTCCCCCTCCCTCTCCTTCTCCACTGACCTTGGTCTCTCCATGTTGTTTTCCCTCACATACTCTCACCTCCTCCTCCTCCTCCTCTGGCTAAGAAAAAGTGCACCCATTGTTTTGATTTCTTCTTAAATATGTTTTTCACAGAGGCGTAACCAACATCTCTAATTGGCCCAGGCTTGGCCAGCAGCATGTCCATCACCTCAGAGCTGGACATGGTGAAGGCTTTGAGAAGCTTCACCGAGGAGCCATCTTTGTGGGTCCCCCTCCCCCCCATGAGAAAAACCTGGGTCAAGCTAAACCACGACAACAATGTTCCCAAATCTAACCAACCAATTAGTATCTTCCTCCTCCTATTTGAAAGAAATTTGCTGCCCTTGAGTATTTTCTTTGAAATTCCACTTCAGTTCAAGATTTATACTTATTATAGTAACAAGATAAAAAAATACTCCTAATAATGATTGTTATATGCATAGTTTGTTGCAGTAGAAGTACCCTCCCTTCAAAAAAATCTGATCCTTGTCAGATGTACCCTGATGAGCCGTGGAACCCTTGCAACATGGATGCTGTCAAGGAGATTGGCATCCTGTCAAAGCCAGAGCTCTTGAGGGTGAAATGAGGAACAAGCAAGCGGTCCACTAGCCCAGTGAAATGTGTTTGATTGGCTGTGCAAGATCTCTTTATCTTCTAACTCCTTCTAGATTCTCCTCCCCTACAAGGTCAGGCACTCAGAGGAGCAATTTATAAACTCACAGCTCATATTCTGGTTACAGTTCCAGAACTGACACAAAATTAAATCTGTCTTGAGTGCAGTAGGATACAAAAATTACCTTCCCAGTCTACTGAGCCCTTCAAGACTTCCAATAAATCTCCCAGTGGCAGCATTCCAGTGCTGGTTGCCTATCTTCCTTGCCTTACAAAAAGACCTTGAAATGGAAACAGAAGGGTTTTCTTTGAAGTCATATTTCATAGCACAAAAAGACATGCACAGAAGCAGCTGACTTAAGTGGTTTCCCCCTCTCGTTCAAAGTATTTTCTGAAAAGTCTTAAATGGGACTTTTTAGTTAATCCCCAGAACTCTTAATTGCAGGGGCCACAGCACATGTGCAAGTAGGAGCTGATATCAACAAAGGCTCCTTTTAAAAAAAGATGAAGGCAAAACACTTTAAAAATATGCAGTCTAGAAGAAACATTGTTAGGCTTCATCTAATTGCATTCCTCCCCTGTAAATTATAGCACTCCTCCCTAAAAAATATTAAACTTAGGCAAGTACATTCACTTCATCTCAGAATTGGCACTGAGTGCAAATGAAATATATCCCTGCATAATTATTAAATTGAGCAAGCCATAATTATCTCTAGTAAGATTCCCTCAGCTTCAGTAAAAGACGTGCTGAGGTTTAGAGCAACCCTTTCTCTTACTCTTGTGGAGCAGCAGGAGTGGGTCTCGAGGCTGGCTCTGGTCCTTCCAGAGCTCGTTTTGCTGGTGTGGGACCTGGCAGGGGCTCCCTGTGCTCTTACTGAGCTGAGCGTGCCTGGGGAAGAAAAGGCTCATCCTGTTGGCTTGTTCCTCTTTCCCAAGAGCTCATGGAACTGGAGGACTGGCAGGGCTAGATGAAGTCATAGTCCCTGAACAGAGGGACCCAGAAAATATCCCTACACTGAACATTACCTGAGGGTGATGCTGGTCAGGGGAGGAACAGCTCCCAGCAGAGAAAGGTTGACTGCCCTGACATGTGTGACTGTGGGGATTCAGAAAGTTTCAGAGCCGTCATGAAGATCACCCTTTCCTTTCACAAAGAGCTGCTGTGGTTTCTTTAACGTCAGGCCTTCTCTTGCTTGAACCAGATTAAATACTGTGCCATGGACATGGACACCATCCCTGGCACCTCTCAAAATTTGGTCCTGATGCTGATGCAGGCTTTAGAAGGGACCCACTTCTATTTTAGGTGTAGAGCCCTCTGAACTTGTCTGTGTGCAAGTGGTCTCCAGGAGGAACTCCCACGTGAGTGACCCGTGAGGACTTCATTTTGTTTAAGGCTGCTTAAAGTGTTATTGGAAAGTTCTGTAAGGCAGCTCAAGTGAGTGAAAATGATTTGCTCAGGATGAATGTAACCACCAGTGCATTACTTCACATAATCTAAACAGAGTTTCAGGCACACTTCATCTATCATTCCCTGAAAGAGGGAGGCTGAGTTAATGCTCTCTGACAAATATTATGTTTCTCAGGCAGCCCTGGTGCTGTCTTCCTCGTTTCCTGACCCACTTTGATTAGATATATAAACAGCACGACTAAAACACAGGTTGGATTTTGCTGTTGGAAATGCAAGATAAGGATACCATAAAGGCTCATCAACACCCCAGTCCTCTCTGTAAGAGACACCCAGCACTCATGAGATTGGAGATTCCTTCTCAGTGCTGTAAGATGAATCACTTGGCTAGAAACTGTGATTTATAACAGCATTTTCATTGCTCCCTGGGCTCTCTGATGCAGACAGAAGAGGGCAGGGTGTCACACCTCGGGACAATGTCCTTCAAGGCAGAGGGAGAGGGAAGAGCAAGGCTGATGTCCAGCAACGAGTGAACATCGCTCACAGGGCAGCTGGAGTGGCCCAGGAGGAAAGAAAGGAAGGGATGCCAGGCAGAAAGGGATGCCAGGCAGAGTCACTGATGGACTCCTGGCAGCTGCTTTGCTAATGCTGACAGTCTCCTCTGAATCTAACATGAATGTCGGGGACAGGACTTGGAGCTGGTATTGAAGAGGGACAACTCCAGCTCTTCCATGTTTCTTTTGCTACAAAAAGGAGTGTATCCACCCAATCTCCTGGTGCTACAACTCCGTAGTGAATGCTTGAGTAGGTTAAACTTGCCTTAAAAACACCCAAAGCCTCAAATGTATTTATTCATTAGCTCTAAGTGGGCCCATAGCCACATCTCTGGGCATGTATACAAAAAGTAATCAGAAGAAAACTGGAACATTTATTTCCAAACATGTAAACCTCCCACATCCATCAAACTGCAATTCCCCTAAAGTCAGTCCTCACTGCTCACTTTCCCAGAAAGAAGCATTATAGAGCAATATGGAAGCCAGTAAAAAAAGTACAAGGCACACATCCTCACTATATTGCTAATCCAAAGGGCCCAGAGGTTAACTGAGAGCTGGCAGGGAGAACAAAAGAGTTTTCTCTATCTGGTTTCCCTGATACAATCATGCTAAAACATTGGCTGGAGCAGCAAAGGCTTAAGACAGCACTACAGAGACCTGGCCTTGTGCCCTATCTGCAGATCTTCACTCATTTTTTGGGGAGGAGAGTACAAACTGAGCAATGCCACCTTTGTCAGGCCATCCAGAGAGCCATCTTTTAGGCTGCTAAATTGTCACTTGTTATAGCCAAGCATACAGTCTATGTATCCTGATTAACCAAAACCCAGATTTAATTTTTCATTTTGCACTAGGTAGTAAGAGTCTCATCCTGCTGTCTTGTCTATGAGATACCCCATTTACATTTCTACCAATTATTGACATGGTGCGAAGAGCATCCCAGGGCTAGTGGTATTGTCTTATGTGGGTTATAATAAGGGGGTATTTTATTGCATTTTGTGAGAACTTTTGAAAAGTCTTTTTAATGGGAAAAAGGAAAAAGAAATAGCAAACACAAATTCTATCACTGCCAGGAAATAAAAAATGGCTATGGTTGTCAACCACAGCAATAGAGAAATAATTAGATTGGTTTTAATGACTCCCAGAAATTGCCACACCAAACTGGTGTGTCTGGGGGAGCTGGGTACAACTTACATTTGGCCAGGTCAAGCACAACCCCAGCAGTCAAATCTGTGATCAGGATAAATTTCCAAAAGAGAAGACAATTTATTAAGGGTCAGTTTCTGCAGTTAGCGAGGACCCTCCAGTGTGTGATGGGCTGATGCTGATGCTGTGATGGGATGAGGCCTCACAGCCTAGTCACCAGCTCAGCATCCATGATCAGCTGATAGCTTACCCAGCCCTGCTGCACCTGCACAAAGGGTAAAATGGATTCCATGGAGCCTGCTTTAACCTTCTGTGGGTGAACATCAGTGACTGAAGCTCCCTGTGAGCAGAGCAAGGCCCTGTGATGGGTGTCACTGCTCTGTGCAGGGACAAGGGAACCTTTGGACAACCTGCAGCCTTGTCCAGGGAAAGAATAGCAGAGAAAGAAATCAAGGCAAATCTTAGTCTGCAATGTCAACTGAATTAATTTAGGTATTATGAAGAACAGGCTAGTGTTTTCTATTCTTCTCTCCTCCACTGGGACTTGCTTTCCTTTACTCTACCCATTTTATTGACTATGTTTGAATTATCTCCAGGTTGCTGCCTACATTGAGCCCCATTTGGAAGCTGACTTCAAGCTCTCTGAAGTAAAAATGGAGCTCTGCTTTCAATGATCTGTGGGACTTGCTGCCATAGTCATTATAATGCTGTCACTTCTGTGCAGTTATTAGTCAGCCTAACAGCAAAATATGAGTGGGGCAATGAACAATCACTGGTGGGTTTGAGGCAGCTACACCATCTCTCCACTACCATGGCTGCAAACTGTGCTACAAATTCTGGCAACACGTGACATTACAGAAAGCGCATCCACAGGGCTCTGCAACCCTGAAAGCCTCTCAGGAAACATCATATGGCTTCAATCTGGGAAAGACCACACAAGTCACAGTACTTGTGACACCTGCTACATGTCTTGCCAGTCACTGCCTTGCCTTGCCCTGTTGGTTCTGGTATAGAAGGTGATACTGAAAAATATCTTACTTTTATGACAATACCTCCATAACACATATTCTTGTAAATATCCTGAAGTGGCATTGCAGGAAGAGCACAGGCCACTGAACCAGCAAAAGCCAAATGGCAGAAGCTCAGTTTCTATAGAAGATTAGAAGATTCTAATTGATTAGGGTGGCCACCTGGGCCACCACTGCTTTGGGAGGTTATTTTTGTCCTGGAATATATAACTCATGCTACAGCACCTGTTGTTTGGTTTTCCTGGCTGCTGGTTGTTAACTGCACCCCGCAAATGGAGATGGGAGATCTGCTTGTGTTTCACATTCCCATGACTTCTGCTTGCACTGGATGACCTGATCTTGCTGATAGAAGCTGAGAGGCAAGTGCTGTTCCAGCATGGAGGTAGTGGCAGTGAACAGCAGCTTGATGTATTTTGAGCAGTAAGGAACCATATACTCTTCTCATGCTTTGACAGAAGTACAGGTTTGCTGCTTCTTCGTATTAGAATGGTCTTGGTGGGGGATTGTGTAGCACAGGCAAAATGTCAACGGTAGTTCTCCTCTGGATGTACTCAGACATCTCACACATGCTCTGAAATCTGGCCTGATTTGCAGGAAGGTTTGCATGAACCTCTCTTTAGCTTTTCTAAAGTTTTATCAAGCTGGGAATGCCATATCATACCTAAGGTGCAAGTACCTGTGTGTGTCCCCTGGCAGGGACCAGGATTGCCACCTGCAACCAGTAGAACCTTCAAGCATTTCCTAACTTTCTAAGCAATGTGAGGAGTAAATGTGGCAGCAAAGTAGGGAAGACTCACTGCAAAAACTACCTAATATCAAAAAAACTGAGTATCTGTAGTAAACTGCCCTAAGGCTATCAGCTTCTTTTCAGTAAAACAGCAGAGCAACTACATATCCCACTCTCCTGGGGTCCAGGTAAACAGATGGACCTGGAAGTCATGGGACAGGGCTCAGAGCAGGTTGCCTGTGCTGGGTGAGGGCTCAAGTCCTATCACACTGGTGTGGCTGCATCTGGAGTACTATGTCCAGCTCTGGGCTCCCCAGCACAAGAAAGACAAGGAGCTACTGGACAGGGTCTAGCAGAGAGTGACAAAGATGGTTAGGGGGCTGGAACATCTCTCTCATGAAGACAGGTTGAGGGAGCTGAGCCTATTCAGCGTGGAGAAAGAAGACTGAGAGGGGATCTTATCAATGCATACAAGTATTTATTTTAATGGCCAGACTCTTCAGTGGTGGCCAGGGCCAGGACAAGGGGCAACAGCCCCAAACTAAAATGCAGGAAGTTCTATCTCAGTATGAGGAAAAACTTTGTTCCTCTAAGAGTGACAGACCACTGGAACAGGCTACCTAGAGGTTGTGGGGTCTCCTTTTCTGGAGATGTTCAAAAGCTGTCTGGATGACATTGTGTGCAACCAGCTCCAGGAGAACCTATTTTAGAAGGGGCATTGGTCTGAATGACCTCCAGAGGTACCTTCCAACACCAGCCATTCTGTGATTCTCTCATGTTCATTTTTATTTTCTTCAGCCTTTCTTATTAGAGGTTTTCACTATTCTTAAAGTCTAGAAGGAGAAAGTCCACAGGCATTATTATTTTCTTTCAAAATTCCACAGTAAACTCTTTACCAATTATTCAGTCTTTATTTAAAGGCCATTTTGTAAGTTAGGATTTCAAACATTAAAAGGCAGGCTTTTAGCTCAGAAAATATGCATGCTGGAACTAGGATTCTATTGTTTCACTCTACAGTCATTAATACATGTTTTATGAGTTCCTCAGGAATAATTGGTGCATTCTTGTATTTATTCAGATAAGTGGATGATGCTTTTATCTCTTCTGGAAAACAAACAAAACTCCCTGGTGACTCACAGCCCTTGTTGTGGACTCTCGGCTCCATCCTTAATTCCCCCAGCACCCCTTGCCTTTTCTTTCATCAGTCAAATTTAAGAAGCTTTGTAGTACTGATAATCTTGCTGTCCCAATCCCAGAGGTCACAGATGACCTCTGAGCTAGTGTCAATAGAGCACCTTCCATGTTTTCTCTCCTCCTTTAAGATCAGCCATAATTGCCTGTAGCCCCCTGGTTGGGTCAGATATGCTTTATATTTGCACCTCCTCCTCCTCATCTGACACTCGCTACTCCACACTGATTTTTCTTGGCATGTCTGTTCATATCTATATATTTCACAATTAAGAAAACATCTGTTTTAACGATGCACATTGATTTGCTCATGCTTTCTGGAGAAAGTGAGATTGCACTTCTCAGGCTGTGCCTCAGCTGTGCCATGGCCAGGAAGGGGGACTCAGGGGTGGCATCCTCTGTGCCACCTGTCTGACCTCTGTGTGCGACAACATCCATCACACAACTGATCTCAGGCAGAGAAGACATCACAGATCCACCTCAGCTGCTGTGAATCAGCAATTAGGATAGACACCAGGAATCACCAGGTCATGGAAGTCCCAGCTTCGAGCCACAGCTAATGTTGTGTCTTGGAGGCAGCAGACGTGGATTTCAGCAATCACCTTCACATTCTAAGCTCCTTTTCCAGTGTTTAGACATACATATTTCTACCTTACCTTCCTGTAAGAAGTTTATGTGGGAAACACCTTCTTTCCCTTCTCCAGATGTTTTGGTTTTTTTTTGTTTTTTTTTTTTTTTTTTTTGTGGTTGTACCAGGGCCACTTTTGTGCCTCAGTCCTTCCACAAGACCCCAGTTGTCTGGTGGCTGGGAGGTTAAAGGTGCACACTTTTGATTGTGGTTATCTGTTTCTGCCTTATCTGGCATAATTGTAGCATGTATTTTTTTTATACCCAGTACCTATTTGCTTATGTTGCAAAATATTAGAGAGCTTTTCAAAGCAAAATATCATTTATTTTAGTCAGATGAAGGAATGAAGAGAATAGAGTGATCTTTTGGCTAGTTTTGTGTATTTATTAAGAAACATGAAATAACAGAGTGGTTTTGGTTTTTTTGCATACTCAAAGAGAAAGTCTTACTGCAACTAGCAAGGGAATAAAATCTAATGAAATGAAATCTATCCAGCAACCCAGTCTTGGGTTGAGGTTAAAGGCTGAAGTGATGCAGACTCCCTAGCTTCTTTGTGTGTGAAACTTGTCCACAAAACATTTTACAGCACTATCAGCCAGCTTTCTTAAGGGAGAAACAGTCAGGGCCCAAACTTAGAACAGATTCAGATTTGAAACACTAATCCTACGTCTCAAAATTAAATGAGATAAGCACATTCAAAGCACCCTACAGACTCATTAGAGCCATCTGAGATTCAAGCTGTTGCCTTTCCTTAGATTGCATATTGACAACACCACAACCAAAATCCAGCAAGACGCCTCTCTCAGATGGTCTTTGGAGTGCCACACTCCAGCCTGTTCCACACGGCTTGGGGGAGAGGTGCCTCTCTCTCCATGGGGTGGGAGTCACCCCATGAGCCTGTGTTCTGATTGCCACTCTCACAAGTATGAAGTACCTGCCACCTATTTTTATACATATTTGTAACCATATATTGCATAAATGATACATATATGAAATAAAATAGGTATTCTATGTATGAAGTATAGACGTGGGTAAAAATGAAGAGTTTTATTTTATTTTATTTTATTTTATTTTATTTTATTTTATTTTATTTTATTTTATTTTATTTTATTTTATTTTATTTTATTTTATTTTATTTTACTTTATTTTATTTTATTTTATTGTAAGTGTGAGGCCTTGCGTTACACAAAACACCCCTGAGGCTGTCAAGGCCGCAGGTAAACTCAGTATATTTCTCTTTCTACTCTAAAAGTTAAATTTTATATTAAAAAATAGTAAGTGTATTACAAGTTCCTGTGCTGGAGAGCAGTGGATGCAGCTTATTACTGCTCTGCTTTTGGAAGAGACTGACCATGACCATGTAACCAAACCAGCTTTGGACAAACAAAGGGATAAAGGAACAGCATTCTCAGTTACCTTCTCTACAAAACACACATCCAGTAAAAATAAGAAATGTCTCAGTAAATGTAAGAAATGAGACTGTGCCAAATGACAACAATGCTGATTTTTTGACTAGGACAAATACTTCTTTGGTTCCTCTTCATCACACTTCCAATAAGATCTGTCTTGAACATGCAAATACAGACTTTGTCTTCTAGTTATTTGTTTTTACAAGAAGGAATTGTGTATGTAGGTTCTACCTGTAACACCCTGGATGCTGTACTTCAGCATGGACCAAGGAAGATGCTTACGTTTCCCAGAAGCAAAGCTATTTCCCTCCTGCTCCTGTTACTACAATGGAGTGGTCATATTAAGGCTCTGAAATACTATAATCCTGTCATCACCACGCATATGTAAAAGAAAGATTGCTTTCTCTGTCATTGGAAAAAACTGGGGTTCTAGAATATAAGAACTCTGTGCTTCTCAGTTTTTATCTAAAATACCACTTATGTACAAAACAAAATGGTTACCTACAGGTATCTTGCTCTCAGGACAACAAAATAAAGACAGTAGTGCCTTCATTGAGTACTCTACTTCTATACCCAAGATCAAGACATGAATCTGACTCTTTTCCGTCTAACTCCAAATTTCTTCATTATTGATGACTTGTTGGGATGTTCTTGGCAATCCTTGTCTGCTTCATTTTCTTTTTCAGGTTCATGACGGACTTACCAAGATTTGTGTAGCATTTTTGTTCCTATAGGTTTGCAGAGGCTTGGTGAGCACTGAAAACAGCTGGACGTGGCAGCAGATGCAGTTTTTCTCAAACTATTTCAGCCCAGGAAAAGTGCATCTGTTCCTTGCCATGGGAATCCCTGCCTCTTGTCTAGAGTGAAGCCAGCATGCTGCAACTCTTCATGCATTCAAGATGTGGACACAATCTTCAAACTGAAATGAAGCAGACTAAATCCTTTTAAATACACATGCTCCTCTCCTCACAACTCAGTAACGTTGTCAGTGGTAGCCTTTAACCATGATTAGTTTTAGCCATTTAATGCAATTGTAATTATCTCACAGACTAGGCAGATATGCCAAGGAATGTTAAAATCTGAATCTGCAGGAAGTGAGTCAGCTTAGGCGATGAGAAATGACTCGGAGATACATTATGGTTATCTCTCACAGCATCACTTCCATGCTGCCTTGCTGAATCATTCCCATGGACATTGCCAGCTCCAGGGATTATCATCAGGACTGAGTTGAGAAGCACACTTTCTGCTTTTAATAGTTTAAATGATCTTAACTCTCCCTATCCTCAATCCCACGTGGCTGAATGCAGCTGAATTTGACGTTGCTGTGAGCAGCACTTGTACTCAGGGCCAGTGGTACCTTGGGGCTTTCTGTCCTTTTTAATGTGATCCCACTAACATCAATGTTAGTCCCAGTTCCTCTCCCTTCATTTTTTTTTTCTCCAATTTACTGGCCTGTTTGAACATTCTGTTTTTCACCCTGCTGCTGGTCAACTTTTCAACTGCAGACATCTCTCTGGATAAAGAAATACTAACAACACTATTAAAAAATTCTGAAATTAATAGCCTTAAACTTTGCTCTTCTTTTTAAGCTGTGATTCCCAATTATGAAACAACATAAAATGCATCACTTCTCATCACTTGCATTACTTCCCATCTTGACTTCTAAACAAAATCTTACTATTGTTGAGATTTTTCCCTGCCTCTGTGTCCTGGTTTCAGCTGGCATAGAGTTAATCTCTACAACACTGATACATTCAAGCATCTGAAGCACCTTCTCTCGTGATTAGTGACATAGTCTCAGTGCATTTCTACAAGGATGCCAATATCTTTACCTAAGAGGTTCAGGTATGCCTGAGTGGCTTGTGCGTTGACCAACCCACGCCCTGGCTCGCACAGATCTCTCTTGCATTTCCAGTGTCAATACAGATTTACACCTTGGCACCACCCAGTATCTTTTTACTGGTCAGAAAATGCTGCCTTTAAGCAGTGCTCTTACTTTTGGTATCAGAGATTTTCTCAAGTCCTGTGTCTTTCTTTGTATCTTCTCAATCATTTCAAAGAGAAAGTTCAAAAAATTCTCCTCCTGCCTGTAACTCCAGGGTGAGGTTTGCTACACTCCTGTACTTTGTCCATTCATTACATGGGCCTAATTCCTGCCCACAGTGGGACCCCTTGTCAGACAGTCAGTGTAAAGATGGCTTACAACTGATCATACCATGTTGTAGCCTAAGTGATTCCTTACACCTACAGGGCAGGGTAAAAGGGCAGTAACCAAAGGGAAAATCTGCCTCTGGTTTCTTCTTGTGGGTTCTCCTATACAGATTAAGGATATTTTCTCATATTTTCTTTCTCTTGCTACATGCTCTGCTTATGGGCATTTAATCTTACAAAATAAAAATCTAAGCAGTGAGAAGGACCGTGACTTCCTTCATGTAGATTCTTCTTCTTTTTAATATGTGCAGCCCTCAAGGATTTGAAATCATTCCGGGCTGATTTCGGGGTAGTAGGGGTGTTCTGCTCTACCAATCCTCTTATCTTGGTTTGGAAGACAGGCATCTGCTAAGGAAGGTGGAAACCTGCCTTAGAATAGAGGATATGACCCCCCTCCCTCCAAATTGTTATAAGGTTGAAATCAAAGGCTCTCAGGCAGAGATATGGGAAAAGGAATAACAGTTCTTTACTCGTATCTATAACGAGGAAAACAAGCAACAACAACAGTAGCAATAACAAATAAACAAACCAGAAACCCGGTGGCAGCTTTCTCTAAGCAGCCAGACACCGCCCCTCCCCTTTGGTACAGTTACGGTCACGGCTGGCAGGGGTGCTGTGACGTGAGCTCAGCTCCTCGGTGATGGCGGACGGAGCTGAGGGCAAGGCGGCTGCACGGCGAGCGGAGCTGCAGCAGGGAATCTCAGGGCAGCAAACTGGGCGGCAGAGCTTGTCCACTCGAGCGGGCGAACAAAAGGGTAGCAGGGACTCCAGCAAGGAAGGAAAACCAGGCAGTGCTGAGCTCCTGCAGCAGCAGTGAAGGGAAAGAAGAAACAGCAGCCATCTCTTCCAACAAGTCCCAGGGACAAGTGTGTCTCTGCCCACGGCCAGCCACCTTTTTCTTCTCTTGCCACACCTGACTATGTTTTTAGTCTCTTAAGTGCGTCTTTGTCCCTTAGGTACTCAGTCGTTATCTCTTAAGTACCCAGTCGTTAAGGCTCGTTAAGGTATCTCTAGCCACAGGATGGAAAAATTCCCAACCTCCAACACCTTTATAACATAATTTTTCATACAGCGTTTTGGTGTGAAATGTTTCACAAAGCCACATCTTCAGTATGTTGCTTATAACAAAATGGTGTTATACAACAGAACAAGGCGATTGCAAGGCTATTTCTTTCAAGAAAAAATGTGAGTCAAAAGATGATGGAGACTTATTTATGGAGTGGCTTTGTCTTTGTTTCAGCAGCGTATCATGGAGAACACCAATATGCACACTAGACAGCTTGAAGCAAGTTATTTCCTACCCACTGAAAAGAGTCTCACTCTAATGCACTTCAAAATTGGGCACTTCAGATTTCCTGCTAAGGATGCATTTTTTTGCTCTAGCTAATTTTAATTTACATGGGCAAAGTATTTTGCTAGTCAGTCCTTATCAGCAGGAGTCTGATGCTAGAAAGCCAGGCATCTGGATCTTTGGTTTCAGCAAAGGATTGTCATCTTGTTTCAGGCTACCAACTCACATAGAAATGTCATTTCTTGTCCGAAATTGTGACCATCCTGTGTGTCACACAGATGAGGCACAGATCAACCTTTCCAACAAGAACTCTTGGGAATGGTGTGGTTTTGGTGGGAGGAGATGCTGCCATTGCCTGAACCATTCTGAACTGCCATTGCCTGAACTGCCATTCGCCTTGATGAGAAAACAGTGACAGCACTGCTGAGCAGCAGGAAATGAAATGGAACATTTACCCTCACCATTGGCAATATTTGATATACAGCCCTGAAGGAGACAAATCATGGCTATGTATGCCTACAGAACTGTCAGTACCCCAGTTGAAACAAGGTGCTATTTCCATAAAGACTAAAGCGAAGTGGGTGAATATTGGACAGAGATATACATCCATCACAGTTTGCAGATACTACATTCATACCCAGAGGATACATGTCAGTTGAATTTACCCATATTAATTCCTAAGTGTGGATTTAAAAAATCACATTATGACACTTTAGGTTAACATGTACTTGGCTGTATCTAACATGTATCATATCTCGATGTTCAGGTGAAGGTTGGTTTCTTCTCCAACGCAGCAAGCAATTGGTCAACATGAATTGGCTCAAGTTGAGCCAGTGGAGGTTTATAATGGATATTAGGAAAAATTCCTGCAGTGAAAGCATTGCAGCAGGCTGCCCAGGAAAATGAAATCACTGTCTGTGGAAGTGTTAAAAAATAGTAGATGTGGTACTTAAGAGACCTGGTTTAGTGGTGGACCTGGCAGTGTTAATGGTTGTACTTGATGGTCTTAGAGGTCTTTTCCAACCATAATGATTCTAACCAGACTGCTTCTAGAGATTTGTGAAATAGCTTAGTATCTTCAGCTCAGTCTACACAATTTTTTAACAGTGATATATATTCCAATTTATACTACCTCTGTTTTTCCTTAAACTCTACACCACTCATATGTAGGCTCAATTAGATAGTTCTATCACATGACAATTAAATAATCTTAGTCTGATAATTTCCACAGAAGCTAAGTAATTAATTCAATGTTGTAATATTAGCTAATTATAAAATAACTTACTTCTGTCTTTCTGTATAAAATTGGAAAGGAAAATTTTTCTCAAATTGTAAGTTGAGCATTCAGCTGTATATAAAGGTCTCAGAGTTCTATTTAGAGACATGAAAGCCTCAAACTTTATGAGTGCTGACTGCTTTGCTTCTGCTGTAACATACTACTGTTCCTCTTCACTTAAAATGTTTAGGCCCAATTTACTTACCCCAAAATGCTATCACTCACTGCCATCTAGTGTTAATGGCACAGACTGTCAGAAATTTAAAATTACTTTTATTATTACATTTTTCAAGTTTGGCCCTAATCTGAGAATCTGGGCATTCTTTCCACTGACAGAGGGAGCTGCAGATGCACAGCAGCACAGAAAACCTGAACAGTTTATTCATAGGAGTATATCTGACTTCAGGGGCCACAACAAAATTTCAGAGATTCTAGTTATATTTTTACTTTTTCAGCTCTGACTCTGCTTACATGTCCTCTCCCTGTTTCACTGTGCCACACCAGGCTTGGCCCTGGAGCAGAGCTGCTCCTCTGGCAGCCTCCTCCTTGTTCTGTTTTGCCTGTCAAGGATTAAAAGTCTCAAAGCTGGGACAGAGCAGTTGGGTGAGAATTTTGACTACTGAACATCCATGGCAATTTTGAGGCAGAAGTTGCACTAATTTATAGTGCATCTTCCAGTGTTTTCTGAAAACTGGCTAAGTTCTGTACAGTGTGAATTACCTGCTGGTGACTACCTTTTAAATAAACAGGAATCATAATTCATTTTTATGAGAAGAATTAATGTATACTAAGTTATTAGAGAAAATGTCTGAATTCAAAAGCAGACCACAGAGCCTTACTACGACATATATTCATAATTAGTTTATTAGCATTGGTTTTGAAACAAATATATTCGGGTACTTAAACACATTTTTATTCATGTTTATTTCTAAATTTAATATATTACCATATATTACATAATGCACTGAATATTCAGTAAATGAATAATAAAACCAAAGTGCAGATGAAGTAGCAAGATCGGTTTTAGGCTATCAGGAAGGCCAAAATCACATTAGCAGTGTAAGGACAGCAAGTTGTAAATGACTAATATTAAACATGTCATTCTATCATTGCTATATGCATGCTACTACAAATGATCCCTCTGTGAACTGCTTACACTTATCTAGAAAATAGTTCTTCCCTTGCATTACAACTTCATGATCCTTTATTTCCTACTTTTCAGGCCTGATCCTGCAGTCCCTACTCAGCAAAACTCCCAACGCACTCTGTCAGATTAGTTTTGTACCTTTTCTTTAAGCTGCACAAAGCCCATGGGCTCTCTCCAAAAATCTGAGTACTAAATGACTAGAATCTAAATTCTAAAAATTTAGAAATTCTAAAAATATTCGTAACAGAAAATAATGTAATTACATACAGACCTAAGTGTACTAGGGCCAAATCCAGGAACAGATCTAGACCGAAGCCTTGGGAACTGCCAGGACAGCAAGGTTGGCATCTGTTGAGTTAGGCACTTTCCTGATTAGCCAGTCACTCTTAGGATCATAGTTTTGGATGTCGACATGTCCAGTCTCCTTAAATACTGTTCTGAGCACCTGCATCCTGTTCTTGAATCTGGCCTTTTTTTTATACTTGAGTACGTGATGTATTACATTAACATTATGCAAAGACAATAAGAGAAGTGACCCTAAAGTAGAACAAAATGATAATACAACATGATATCACAGCCAAGTCTAGAAGAAGCTATTGTTCTTTTCTGTGCTTGGGTTAGGCACGTTTGTTTTAACAGCTTTTAACACAGTATCCCATTTACTATTCTTGTGCTCTAACTGCCTTTTCCTAAATTTGTGCTGAAATAAATCATTGCTGTCTTCATCTTCAGCCTCTGACACTATCTCCATTTTTTGGATAATCAATTTAATGAGGTCATGCTGCTTTTCCAACAATGTTGATATATCTTTGAGCCTAAAAAGCAAGCAAACAAAGAAATATGCATCAGTCTTTGTCATTTTGATGCCTAAAACAGGGTAACCTGTAACAGAAGCCAAGATGAGTTAGGAAATAAAAGTGAACAGGTTTATTTGTGGCCTTCAAGGTACATTCAGGGCAAGTAAGGCCCCCGTGGGGCTACACCCAAAAATGGACCCCCAGGTCATGCGCCCTTCCCCTTTTATAAGTTCTGCCATATTAGCATATCGACCCCTAATTCTCCAATCAGGCCCTCAGGTGACGATGGTAACCACCCCAGGCCGTTCCTTCTTCACTCACTGTTGTTTACATATTTTCAGGGCCTAGGGCAACAAGGTGTCCTTGAATTCCTGTTGTTTTGGCTAAAGCTGATGGGAACAGAGGGTTTTAACATTTTATAAGAAGCATAGAACTACACTAAGTTACAGATACATAGAAAGCAAAATTCTCAGGCATCAATTTGA
The DNA here is from genome assembly GCA_013397935.1 of Dasyornis broadbenti. Classification (NCBI taxonomy): domain Eukaryota; kingdom Metazoa; phylum Chordata; class Aves; order Passeriformes; family Dasyornithidae; genus Dasyornis; species Dasyornis broadbenti. Next base: position 544,595 of record VZRN01002045.1, read on the forward strand.
TTTCAAAGGACATTTAAGTGATTAAAATTACAGATGCAAAAATTGACAGTACTTGGCTTCACCCTTCTGATAGTGCTTAACCCTTCTGCTAATAGATATTATCTAGAATACACTTAATGCTTCAAGCTGAACTTCTCCATGTTACAGCAAATAGGATTAAAGAACAAATCCGTGGTTCTTGTGAAAAGTAACTTATTATATAGTCAAAGTAGAAGCAACTTCACTTTCAAAACAAAGTTGTTGACTGTTCTATCAAAGAGTTTTCCTATCGACCTATTTTCTTGTCTGGAAGAAAAAGGCTGGCGTTGCAATGGCAATTAAACAAACATAATCATTTAGTGAAATTCACAACTACTTTTACAGCATATTAGAAATACTGATGAGGCACTTACTCATCTTCTTCAAAATTCCATCCAAAGTGCAATTGATGCAAATAAGTTGTTAACCTAAGTTAGCATCACACATATGGAACACAGTATCTATTATCTTTAAAGAAACAATGAAAGAAATAGGAAATGTGTCTAGAAACTGTCTTTATAAAACTACCTAACAGGTGTTTCGAAAATATACTTTTCAAAATGTCTTGACTCACAAAATTACAACATGAAATCTAGTGTGACTGTAAAGGTTCTTTGCAAAGGACAATTGGGGGTTTTAGGTGTAGCTGGGTTTTTTGTTGGTTTTTTTTTTGTTTGTTGGGGGGTTTTTTGTTTATTTGGTAGGTTTTTTAACAAAAAGTGGTAGTATATCTTAAAATACGTGAAAACCACAAGAATTAAAATACAAAGCAAAAGAAACCACCCCAAAAGAAACCCACCCCAAACCAAAACCCAAAAATGTACACCCAACACCGATTGACACTAGCTCCAGTAGTAACTGAACTCTGTTTTGAATTCTGGTAATAAAAATATACTGGCAATGTAGTAAGAGTTTCCAGTCAATATTTTCAGACCAGTAAATATGACTTTCCATAATGATATGGTCACAAGCTATTCTACTGCAAATAATTTAACAAAATTATAGTTTTCTTCCTTCTCTGTAGGAAATAAAATCTAAACCAAGAAGACCTCGTTTTATACTGTTTTATAATATATTGATGTAGTATGCATATGAAGAAAGAGTTGCTAAAGTCCATGTTTTGCCTGTATTTGTAGGGTGTAGTGTCACCTTCCTTCAATTCTTGCTGTCTTTCATGCAAAAAAAAATTACTCAATCTGAATCTGTGCAGGAAAACAAAAATTCAGTTAAAAAAAAAAAAAAAACAATGGAGAGAAAAACGTGCAGTAGAAAGGAATACTGAGTGAGAAAGAATATGTTTTTCTAGCTGTACATTCACGGAAAGCTTTTTTGAAACCATTTTTATGGATTTGTTGGTATGATGAATAAGTCAAGAAAGTACAAGGAATTCCTTCCAAGGCTTTGGGAAACAGCACATTTGTTCAAGGGAGAATCAAGACACCAATCCATTTTTGGAGAAACAATCTGAATCTGATTTACCATCAGAGCAGTGGAAAGTCAGTAACAGATTTTGTATACTTGCAAACCAATTGGAATTACAACACTTGGGAGTTCCAAATAACCCTTGAAAACCTCCATGTACAAATATCAAAAATGGCAATGCGCCTTCCCCATTACTTCAATTTATTTTAATGAACAAGATGTGCTGGTTTGGGCTGGGGACATGGACTTTCACTTTTTAGGTATGGTACGGAGCTTTGGAACGCTTTTTAAAATACAAGTATGTTTGTAATATTGGCTCTACTTATTTTTACATCAGTATAGTATCACAAAAAATACCTGTATTTCTGCTTCAAAACTTCCAGTTCTAATGTTGTATCAGGGCTCTGCGCATATGTGGTAGAGTCCTCACACCCAAAGCAATATTGGAACACGCTCTAAACAAAAAAATGGAACCAAACTGAAATAGATCCTATAGTCTGACAATAGATTAAATATGCGAGTGGTAAGTTTTCACACAGTGTTAACATGGAAAAGACTTTCTCTTATGACATTATTTTTTATATATATTAAAACACTTGTTTTGCAAAATATGTTTTATAAGAAAATTCAGTCTACCAACAATAGCTGAAACGAAAAATGGAGTAATTCTATTTTTCATCTGAGTATCTTTTGTAGCTTGTCTCACTTAATAAAGTTACAGTTCACTGAGTATTCAAACACTAATTTTATCTGAATACAGCTGCACTCAAACAGATTTATCATTTTCACTGACCTTAGTCAAGGTCTAATCACAATTCCCTAGATATCAGTTAATGATTGAGTCTCATTAATGCAATATGCTTAGCAATGTGTGTACAAAGTCAATCATATCCCTTTTTGGTAAGAATTCTTCTACCTAATATTCACCATCTTACCATAAATCCACAGTATCTTGGCCTGTTGGGATATACAGTGATCGATTCCTGGTCCACCCGACTTAAGAACCAAAACGGCAGCTTCTTCTCTAAGTTGGTGTGAAGATTAACCTAAATATAGTTTTGCATTTAGAATGAGAGATGTTGTCTTAGGATAAATACACATTATATGTGAAAATAACCATAATGCCGTTATATTCAAATCACTAATATTAGTCCACACTGCAAACAGTGGTATAATATTTGCATAGTCCAGCCCAGACACTAAAACTACATAGTCGTAACAGTATTGAGTATCTTAGCAGAATTAATTACTCCACATGGATGTGCACTCTTTTAACTAATGAGAATTTAGTATAGCAGAATGAATTTGGTGCCCGTTTGATTTTTTGTGTACCTTCTTTCCACTGCATAAATTTTCTACTAAAAGACAACTCTGCGAATTTGAGCATTGCAATTACAGATTTTGAGATTCTGGTTTTGGGACAACTCAGAATTGATTGAACTGATGGCTGAAAACTTCTTAAAAATGCACTTGCTTGTACACTTCGTTGGCAATGACTCACATGAGTGAAAATTAGATTCAGAATAAGATGCTATGTTCACCAATTTGCTTTACCGAGATCCTAAGATGTTAGGAATGTGATGACAAATCAACTGATTATCTAAACGGTTTTCTAGTAATGACGTGCACTTCCAATATTTGATGCTTCCATGGTATGTTAATCACCTGCATTGCAATCCTTTTGAGTGCAGCATACTTTTGTACTTCAGCGATATCCCCAACAGCCAAACCAATCTAGAAAACACAAGAAAGATTTAATTATCTATTTTTTCATAGTCTGTGATTTCAATTGTATTTCTCATTCACATTTAAATAAAGAAAAATATTCTAGAGTTAAATTATTTTCTCACTTGAACTTTAAAACTTTTTTTTGTATATTTGGAATAAATGTAGAGTGTTTTTATTGACAACACTCCATTCGTAAGGCACTAAAGAGCTACTTTTGTCAAGAATAACATCCCTTCTTTTTGATTCTTCATTACTGCTGTAATGTTAAGAAACCTGTTGATCTCTTGATTGAGTAGGATCATCATAGCAATAAACAACTTTAAAAAACATGAGCTGTTTGAGCTGTTTGATTTTTATTGCTCTGCTCATATGAAAACATAATTTCGGAAAAAAAATATGTTCAAGGGAACATAGCTGAAGATATATTACATATTTTCCCTCTTCCTCACCATCATCATGTTTTGTGATTCTTTATGTTCACGTCAGGCTTGTTAGTCAGTTCTAACACTATTTCTGTTTTCTGTGCAATCAGGATTTAACTTTGGGCTTTTTTTTCTTTTTTTTTAATAATGATTGTCAGTTTTAGGTTATTATACAGAAAGGGACTAAACAAAAACAATTATTCCCCAATTTTCTTTATCAAGACCTTAGAATAATATATTGCAGATCTAATTCAAATTCCATCAGTTACTACCTAAAGATTTACAAAATAGTTCTGCAGGAGTGAGCTGTTGGAAAATACTCAGTAAACTGGATGGAAAACAAGTCCAGCAAATGACAACATTTCAGTTGTTACTGAAAGTATCTGTTAAATAATTAATGGCTGGCACTTACTGAAGTAATTCTATGTGCTAGAACTCTCTATATATTTGTGTGTAACCACTTTTGTATATTAATAAGTAGCTTACTTACTAGCAAGTTCATAAGAAGGATTGGAATAAGCAAGGTAAATATAATGAGAACTGTGTAACTCAGGAATGGATATGGCAATTCATTGCTTAGTAAAGGATCAAGGAATGCATCATGGTAATTAATGTCTCCCAGCATCATTGCAAACGTCTTCATTACGGAAAGCAGAGGTGTGCTGTATGTTTGCTGCAAAAAGAAATAGCATAACAAAGAAAAACCCAAAAGATGAAATTTGTAAATAAAGTAGTGAGTTACTTTAGTCAAAGACAATATTCATAATGATAAAAACTTAACTATGTTATTCAACTAACCTGTGAACCCAAAAGGACAAAGAAACTCAGCCCAAAGGCCAATATCAGGAAAAAGAAAACCACAGCAATCCGAATCAAAGTCCTCAAAATTTCCCAGAACATCACAACATAGATTCCATAGTTCTCAAATCTAGGCAGTAAGTAAACAAAAAAGATATAGAATCAGTCATAGAATCACTTAGTTTGGAAAAGACTTTTAAGATAATAAATTCCAACCATTAATCTAGCACTGCCAAGTCCAGCCTTAAACCACTAAATACTGAAGTTAGAGTCCCTTGCAGTTATTAATGTAAGGCAGAAAGTAATGCTGATTCTCATCTGTGAAAGGAAACACCGCCTCCCTGAGAAATTCTGTGATGGTAACAAGCCTGTTGTACTTTCACATCCAAAAGATTGCAAGTGATCCTACTTACAGCAAACTTAAACTACATAATCTTACATTTTAATTCACAAGATCAATTTTCAAGGTAGCATTTTTCATGGACAACATTTCTTCTCTCCACAGGCATGGGCAGTACAATATGGTACTGCTGTTGCATTCAGAATAACGACATTAGCGAATTATCCATCTTTTTTCTGCTTCTCAAAGCAAATTAGCAACCAGAACAATGGACAACTGGCACCATAATTCACATAGCAGCCACATGCCTAATTTAAAAGATTTCAATTTTACAAGATGTGAAACAAACTAAATATGTGTAATTTTACTGTAATACAAAGTATAGAAAACAAACAAGAAGAAATACATTGCTCAGGAAGAGAAGGGGAATTGCATGATTTTAGGACACTTGTATTTCCAAAAAAAGTCTGTCACCTGGCAAGCCCTTCCATTCTTGGCTAACACAAAAACTAAATTTCAGAACAGGAATTCCCATAAAGAATGTTAAATTACTTTTTTTTTGTAAATCTGAACTTGGGAATTTATGTCCTCTGTCAAATCCAGGGACCATGAGATTTTTTATGCTACTACAGTAGCAACTGTGAAAATCCCTTCACATGATTTTCGCTCTGAAACATTATGTGCAAGACTGAAAAGGTCAAGCTGGAAATAAAGCAAATCTGATCTTCTCTTACTTATTAGGCATTTATTAAGCAAAATTCAATTGAAGTCAATAGAACTACAGGTTGCTTTGGGAAAAAATGGCCTGAATGAGTTAGAAAAGATCATGTGTAGAGCTCTACTGCTACACACTTGAAAAAATAGTCAGTCCAGGAAGGCATTTCAACCAGCAGCAGAAGAGAGGTTGTGCAATCATCTGTTTACCTTTTACTGCTTACGTTCAACCCTCATTTTGCCCAGAGCAGACAGGACACGCCCCTTCATGAATCATGTAAGATCAGACACAGGCAGGACAAGGTTTGCAGCAGGGCAATTCCATTAAGGTACTCTCTTTGACATTAACTCTGTTTACAAACTGTGTCCTTAAACATCCCTACTACAGTAAAACAACCCTGAAATTAATCAGCAAATGTTGTGTTTGTCTGTCTGCAAGATGTCATGGGGGTGATCAGTGCACATATACAATAAGAATTGGAAGAACGTTTATGCAGTGTTATCACATGCAGTCCTGCTCAGGCACAAATGTGTTTAATTTATTAGTCTTAAGCACTACATCCACATTATTTTTTTCCTCCACCCAGCCCTCCTGCAGTTCATAACTCTAGGACGCTATTGTACCAGTGGCAACATTTAAGATAACTAGAGGCAATAAACAGACATAATGTCAACTGAAGAAACAATATCATCCATTGTAATTCTTTTACAGGACACTATGGTGTAGAGAAATGAGATGTGCCAATTAATATGTTAAATGATAAAATAATTTACCGTCTCCCAGGTATTACTCATAAGACCTGACTTCCTTATGCCTCTCATAGTTCATATCCTTCTGGGTTCTTTTAAAGTCAAAGTTTAAACAATGTAATGAAAGACTATTTTTAAAAGATACAAGCATGGCTTTGCTTAATTAACATTAAAATAGATATTGTTATTTCTATAGTTGCTATAACATATGCTGTGATGCTCTACATGAAAAACACTGAAAACGACTTTACAGTTCATCAGAGATTAAAAAATTCCTATGGTCCTAATCTGGAAACTTGTATAGTTAGAAAAAAATAGAAATACAAAATGGAGACTGTCAAACTTGATCAGTCACAGTTTAGGATATGTAAAATATCTGAAAATATTAAAATTTTTTATTGTAAAGACCATAAAAATGTTTACCGTTGAAGATAAAGCAAAAAGTTCATCCAAGACAAGTATACAGCAATTGCTCCACATTCCCACTGCAAATGAGCTGGTGTATTAATAAATAAGGAAGACACAAAAATTATGCTTGTAGTATAAATGGTCCAGTCCAGTAGATTGGAGTAATCCAACAAATATTTCAATTTCTAGGATTTAAGAGAGACAGGTTAATATTTACAAGTCATCCATCATCCACTGAATTCAATACACTATTTAAATTCTCCTAGTTTTAATCTTTATACATATATATATATATATAAAAATTAATGTGTATAAATTGGCATTTCCCTTCTAATCAGGAAAAAATCATATTAATTTCATTATCATACAAACTGCCATGCAAATACTGTCTGATTAATGTTATTTCTCTATGTACTTACCTGTTGAACCAGCTGAAATATTTCTTTGCAGATGCCCAGTAAACTCATAATTAAAACTAAACACATACACACCCTTGTGAAGTATGAGTCCTGAAACAAAAATCAAAGCACAAAAGAAATTAGAAATTAAAGGGATATTCATATCAGCTCTACCTATTACATATACATTATACTGCCAAGTTAAGTAACTCTGTTAGCTTTTGTCATATAAACTTAGTACTATCTAAATTCTGTTTTACTAATATTTATTGTGAAATCTGTGTACTGGGTAGGGCTGTGTATGTGATTCTGAAGTTTATTCATTTATCAGGATATCTTCATGAACCTTTTATATCCCTTGAGTTTATTTTATTTCATATTTCTACTAGCAAATCCTTTTTGAGTTCCTGTTTCAGTTCTATGTCTTTTCTCTCACGTGAATCTTTTTCCTTCAATATTAAACAAATATTCACGTCAGGGAACAACTGAAGTAACCATGGACCAAATGTAAATTTTTCAGAAAGGATTAATAATTAGAAATGAGAACTGAAAATTATCTACAGAGGTTGCTGCTGAATGTTTAGAAATATAAACTTCAATTCTATTTCTTAGAGTTGTTTGACCATAAATAAATCTAGAAGTTATTTCAATAATCATGCTTTTTTGCTATAAAAATCCTAAACGTATTGTGACTACTAATAAAAGTACCTTATATTCTAAAGGTCTTGTTTCATAGAGCTCTGTTCCATTCAAAGGTCTTCCTGGTTGTATGTGAGTGACCAGAAGAGTCAGTGGGATGAGACCAAGAGAATAAATGCCTAAATTCATTAGATGCGCTCGAAACCCATAGGCCATCCTTGAAAGTGAGAATGTTAAAGTTACAACACTTTACAAATTTAGAAGAGCATACATTCAATTGCAACAGCCAACAATGTCTTCAAGATGAGGAAATAAGCGTTTCTTGAAATGTGCCATTGTGATGAATATGTTCATCATTTATGTGGACAAAAGTGTATTTGCCATTCTGAAATACTGTTCCTTTCCTTTTAAACTTGGCAATCTTATGATATATTTTTGCCATAAAGAAGAAACAAAGATAGTAGCTGTCTTTGTTGTAAATATCAAAAAATTGTTGCTAAATGCTAATTTACATTTAATGGAAAAGATATTTTCTCAGTCAACACTATAAATGTGTTATTAATTTGAATAAACAACTTTCAGGCACAATAGTCTTTATCTTGGCATGCAGTATTATATTTTGTGTACATTAAAATAGACCAACCATTTCATAAGCAAATATTCTTTACACACAGGATGACTGAGTAGCTCCATGCGATTGTGTCGTACCATGGCCTAGAAAACATGAATACAGAAGGATCAAACTTAATTCATCTAGGTAAGCAAAGTGGCTAGGCCACCTTTTTTACCTGAATATTAGCCTAATGAAAAGTAAAATGTGTGTAAGATATTGCAAAGTTCTTTAGATTAAGCACTCTGGCCCAAACCCATCACTGTCTTGCTTTCTCTGCCTGATAAGGCATTCAGCTTCTCTGCTGTGGCTCTGTTAAGTCTGTTTCAAGGTTCAAAAAATTATACAGACTATTTTCAACTGTACCTGTGAGATCATGTTTTTACATTAAATGAGAAAATACTTATTTATTATTAGACACTATAGCAACCAATCGCCAACAGGAATCCCAAAAAGTAAGCACGTTAACCCAGAAAGTTTGGTATATAAACATTTTCTGATGAAGAATGAGAGAACAGATCGACAGTGCAAAAAACCCAGCAAATTTGTTTCAGGCACAATAAGTATTTCACCATTAGCATATAAAACAAATCAGCTTGTCCGGTTTTTCAGTGCCTTACATTCCAGTGCATGGTCACTACAATGGCTGGAATGTGGTTTTCTTTGATGTACTACCTGCATGTACAGCACTTTCTCTTGAACATTCATAGTTTTACTCAAACCTAAAAGAAATTTTATTTTTTACTTAGAACTGTGGCCCATACTTCATTTCAATTTACTTTTAATATACAGAGTCATGGGCTTTGGAGAAGAAATATTATGATGAAAAATTCAAACCTCTTGATTTTATCTAAACTGAGACAGGAGGAAATGATATCAGAGTAAAACTGCAACTTACATTTAAAGTGGTAAGTGGTTCATAGAAAATATCTTCACCCTCCTTTAGTTTCTTGTTAAGTGTCAAGGGACACTGAAGATATCTGAAGTTATATTCAACCTATATTATATAACACACATACACCAGAATTTAAATGTAACGCAAATTACTATCTCAGTCAGATTATACTCTTAATACAAAAAAGGCTATCCTTCAGAGACAATAAAGCGTATTATGTCTAAGTAGTCAGAACAGGGATGTATATTCATTGCTAGTTGAACACATGCCAGCAAGATACACATCTGTGACTGAAAGATGTTTATACAAACAGCCATTTCGAAATGTAAAACAGAAAGTGCACATTTCTTGCTACAAGAGGTTATTTTCATAATTGTTAGTTGTTTTAATGCTGACTTTAAAGAAAAGTTTGTCTTTAACAGTTATATGGCTTTGATAACACAATATAAAGAAAATGCACAGTAGCAAAAAATTTGCAAGTTTTCTGTTAATGGTGTGGACACAATCCAATATAATCATTGATACGGTGGTTTTCAATATGGTTTCAAAGGTAATGTAACTGTAGAACATTCATGCCTCCCTAGCATTATTAAAAGCAATCTAGTGCTTAAGAATTTGGACAAGCATTTACAAAAAAAAGAAACATGTTGAACTCTAAATTATTGATGACAATTGCACTACTTATTATAAGTATACTTTTGTTATGCACAAATAGATATTATGTGTCTTCTCTCACTGCTATTTTGAAATACCCATAACCTCTAGTAGCCAGTTTGACTGCAAAAATTAACACAGCAAAGACACAGTTTATAGATTGTAGAAGTTTAATGTCACACCTATTAAAATCCATAAGCATGAAGATTACAGAAACTGAACTTCAAAGCCATGTACAGTCCAGAGGGTAAAATAAGATCTGTCACCTGTTAAGATCTGTGTTAAGATCGGATATGCATCTGCAAGTGTATCTCACATACATGAACTTGACATAGACATTAAAATATTCGTATTGTGTACTTTCCCAGACTTTTGCATCTACTTACATAGAAGTCTCGACTTGTCTTCTCCTCTGAAGACTCAATTATGCAGTTGTCCAACACCAGCTATGCAGATGAACAGAAAAGTGAATTAAGGTGATATAGACAATATTCAACAGAAAGAATGTGTTAGGACCAGAAGAAAATGACCATCAAATACAACAATCATTGAACAGAAGTGATGATTCAGTCAGGTTTTATGATATATGTTTTGAAGACATGAAACTCCAGAGTTTACATGTAGGAGTTAAATATAAACTATGCAGTTTATAAGGCTACATGCTAGTTTACAGGTATGAAGTGTGAAGTGTTTATGAATACATATATGCCAAGTCATTTGCTATTTTAGTAACAAAAATTTCTGTTTTGTCATTTAGCAGTTAGCTGAGAGAGTGAAAATATCTCAAATGGTTTTGAACCCAACTCACTTATGACTTTCATTACTTTTATACATCTTTTTACATTATTTCTATACTCTTATAACTCCATCGATCTCAGGAAGCTAAGAACTTTTCTAATACTGAAGAACTTAAACTGGACAAACTGAAACTATCACTAAAACACAATTAAATAATTTTGTGAATTTATATTGTTTCTATTTTATAATAATACATATTAGTGAGGCTAGCAAACAGAAAAATCAATGCAATGTAACTATGGTTATTTTGTGCAGTCGTTTCTTTAATATGTGCAGAAAAGTTACCTTAAACGAATCAGGAAGGTACTCAACCATTTCCAGCAAAGGACACTTATTGGCACTGGAATAGTGAGAGAAAGTCACAACAGCTTCTTCCCATCTGCAAAAAATAATTTGAGATAATGGAAAATTAATTAATTGCTTCTGTTTTAAATTAACTACTTTAAAATTATCTGATTTTTATTTAAGATATTGAAAATCATGATGTATAACAATTTTATGCACTACTAAATGGAAACTAAGCTGTTTGGGGAGTAACTGAGTAATATTCTGGATGCTTCTGCAAGAATGACTCATGTTAAATTCTGCTATCAATTAAACAGAAATGCTTCAACTATGCTATAACCTCCTAAAAAATATGAAACTGGAATGAATTCTGGAATCATGAGTTACAAAATTAGGCAAGTAGTAATAAATACAGTAAAATTCTGTCAGTATTCCTGTAACTCTTACCAGAAGATATAATCATTAGGCAATGGTGCAACACTTTATTGCTGAAGTGGGGTTTCACTATACAGTAACATAAAATATTCTAAACTGCAGCTGAAATGCCACATTTTAAAATATTTGTGACATTTAAAACCATGATTTAAAATTAAATCTCTTGAATTATTTCAGTTGTATTCACATTTTGATTAAAATTCTGTAGACATTGAAGTATTATGTGAAAGGCCAAAATTATTTCTGATGGCTTCTACATGTTTGGCTTTTTTACACAGAATCCAAATACTCAATTTAATCTGAAAAATAACATGCCAGGTATCTGATATTCATTACAATTATGCCATTTTTCATTTGTGCTCATTAGAACAGAACAGAACCTCTGGAATATTAAACTAAGTACTCAGTTTTACTTATCAAACTACAGATTTTCAGAAGTTAATCTCCTTTAAGAAAACTAAAACAAAACACATTGGAAAATAAATTCAAAAAGCATTTTCTGTATACTTTACCTTTTGTGCAAAATGACAGCAGACACTACGTCTTTTCTCCTATTATGTATTGCTTCATGGAAAAAAGAAGCTACTGCTTTGTTGAACAGGATTTTTGCACCATAGTCGAGAAGTAACCTCACTGCTTTTGCATGTCCTTCTCGTGCAGCCAAGTGCAAGGCTGTGTTCTGTGCAGACAAGCAGTACAGCAGTACGTGAGTAATTTAAAAAAAGTACGTTTCAGTGCTTTCCCATATTGAAAAGCCACATGCTTTTCTCAGCTGCAAGTCTCAAGCGCTTTTACTAGCAACATAAAACATTAGAACATTGTCAGCGATTCTGATAGAGATTACAGAATTCTGATAGAGAGATTACATGCTCTTTATGTCTACAGCTACAGCAGGGCAAAAGCTGAAGAGGAAACTCACTGTGGGTAAGAAAAGCCAATTCATTAGTATCTTTTAGTTTTGTAATTAACAAACCTCCAGTCACAAATAGGTAAAAGTGATGGTATCTACACAGAACACCCGCATTTGACAATAAGGGAGAGAAGCGTCCAATTATATCCAAATGTGTTCATATAAACAAATTTGCAAGGAAATCTGATGGCACAGTTTTGTAAGTGGAATACTTCTTTTTTCTTTGGTATTTTCATAAAAACAAAGGAACTAGTGGTTTAGAAATCAAGTTACACTGAAACTGATTTTTGAGAGCCTTCTGAATGCACCCAGATTTTTCTGAGAGAAATTAAGGGCTAACAATTGGCTTCACATAAATTTATAGTCAAGATTTTTTTCTAATCTACTAATTCTGAATGTTTTCAACACCAGTTCTCGGAGAAATTAGCAACAGCTTCAGTGTTGGAAATGGAATAGTTCTTTAAAATGATCACCCTCTGTTTCTGATGGGCCAGGTTCGTACAAGAGGCCTTCAGTCCAAGAAAAGGATTCAGTCCTGATCTAATACATTCTGCATTTGTCCAAACTTCAGAGCAAGATAGATGCTGTTTTTGTTGGACATCATAGTGCAGTGGATTTGAAACAATATGTTAATGAGCTATAGGTGACACCAGATTTTTAAAAATATGTGTAAGTTCTTTAAATTTACATTACCAATGTTTGTACTACATTGCTAAAATATTCTTGCATTATATAGGGGGCAAGAGGAACAGGTGTAATACACTTAGTATTTCATATCTTCTGTTAGGCTATTTGCATCTTTTTTGTCTTCCTCTTAAAAGAACTGGGTAACAATTTCAGCAATCATATATTTATCCAAAAAATGAACTTTTAACAGTGGTGAAATATAACAGCACTGAGTCTGCCACAGGAAATGAAATATTACACATGTAATGCACAGTGGAAAACTACTAATAGCGTATCAGTGACATTTGGTCTAGAAGTAATAGCAGACAAGAAACAAATACTGTTATGTGAACACATACCCCTTCTTCATCCACTCTGTCAGTACACTTCACATTGGTATCCAAAATGATCTGCATCGTGCGAGTGTATCCTCCAAAGGCAGCATGGTGCAGGGCTGTCCAGCCTTTATAATCACTTACATGTAATGGTATAAAATTAGCAATTATAAATAAAAAGCTTTTTATAAATTCAAAGTAAATGTAAATGCCTGCTCCTTGGACTCTGACCTCTTTTCTTTGGCATGACTACAGCAGAGATGTCCATACCTTCTTCAGCTATTATGTGATGATAAAAGCACCATTGAGAGGTAAAAGGTACAACTCAATAATGGTACTTAGGTCTCTCTCTTTTCATCTCTGTTTCTGAGACCTGATGATCTTTGACCTGAAATCAGGACTTATAGTGCAAGACAGAATGCCTGTGAGCCACCAGTCCTAAGAAACCTTACTCAAGCCTGTGAGTGAAGCTAAAATGATTGTAATATTTCCAAACCAACACTTTTTCCATGAAAAGATTCAATATTCTTCTCTCAGTTGGATTTAGAGAAACCTCAGTTTCCCCAGCATTAGAAGCCTTGGCTCTACAGCTAGCCATGATTCTCTGTTTCACAAATATTTTATAACCATGCTCTTATACTGTATGTTTGTATTTGCATTTATTAATATAATAATTATTTTAATATACTGTATTGATATTGATATTGATATTGCATTAACATGCCAGCAGATGAACATAAAATGTAGGTTGATAGTTCTTTTTTGGCTTAATGAATGAAAATCTCTATACTTACCACAGGAAAAGAGCCCCTCTCTTCAGAAGAAACTGAACTACCTTCTCGTGACCATTCTGGGCTGCCAAATGAAGGGGAGTCATTCCCTTCTTATCACCTTCATTCAGAAGTCTTGTGTCTTTCATATCTCTTATAAGTCGTTGACATGTATTGATGCGCCCATAGCTTTGCAAGATACACATGGAAATTAATGTCAAAAATTATGAATGAAAACCGCAGCATGGTTTCCATTGCCTATGCTACTCACCTGGCAGCAAAGTGCAATGGTGACTTCTTGTCCCTGCTCTTTGAGTAGATGGAAACGTTGAGGCTGAGTAAATTATTTACAGAGAGGGCCACACCTTGTCTGCATGCGTAATGCAACGGAGTGCATCCTTCGTTATCTTCATCCACTACGAGATTTTTAATATGTTCCATCTGTTTTTCCCCAAGAAATACCCAAAAGCAGAAGCACAGAATTACATCTATATCTCTTATGCTCCACAGCTTCTAATAGCTTAAAACAATAGCATTAATACTGTAAAGCAGTATCTAAAAATAAGAAATAAACTTAAGTAAAAGTAAATTTAGGAACAATGAGCCCTTGTTTATCTGCTGATTTGCGGGTCACCATTTTTTCAAACAACTGCTCTTCAAAGAACACAAGAGTTTGCCATTCTGCATCCTTACTGCAACCCATCCACAGCACAATACAGGAAATTCTTCTTTGCTGCCATTCAAACAACATGCTCACTTCTGGAAGCAGAAGGCTTGTACCAAACATAAAGGCAGTCTTATAGCCTATATTCAGTAGCAAAAATCTCTGACTGTCAAAACCCAGCAGTTTACTCGTTTACGGTGTAAATTTATTTCCCCTCTTTCATCTTAATTTCCCCATTTTCCTCTGTACCTTGTCTAACACTATCCTATAACCTTTCTTAAAGCAACTAAAACACTCCTCCCACAGTCCAATCCACTTATCTGAATTATAAATATGATCACTAATCAGAAAGTCAATGCAGACAACTGAGAGTTATTCTCACTCTGTTTCAAAACTGATTCGCTGCATCTGCTAAAAAGGAAGGTTAAATCCATTTTGAATTTCTAATCAAAGGTGTTCACGGATTTCAGCACGTTGTAAGATGAGTTCTATTTGACTCACATTTAAAAAGTTATTTCTGGAGCTCTGGAGGCTGTCAAATTTAACTTTTTCAAGCAAGCTTTGGTTCTATCAATATGAGTGCTTCATTTCAACATAGCCAAATACAAATATAAGTTCGAATTTTTTTTAAAAACCAAATCCAAGACTTCATTATGGTCCAGTCCACAAAATGCTCCTGCAGAATATGCTGCAAACTATTTAAGTCCTAGATCTTGACTGTTTATGAGCATGTCTCCTAGCTTTACTGCATGCAAGCTGGGAAAACAGAAGTGAAAAGTTCTATATTTTATTGCCTACCTCTTGAGCTATTCAATCCCCCAACAGCAAAATAATTTATGGGATTATGTTATTCCTTTGCCTGGCAATAAGAAAACTGTATTATTGGCTTTGAAAAGTTTTCATGAGAGATACGTGATATGTACCTCTTCAAACCATTTCTTGTGACACTGGGCTACATAAAAAGTACGGCCAATTATTGCAAACATACCAAAATAAAATAGTAGTTGCTTTTTTCTTTACATTTGCTTAGTAAGGGTAACACAAAGACATAAATTGATGCTTACTGTACCTGCAGATATTTCTCATTCAGATGTTGTAATCCTCCAGGCTGCAATACAGTCAAATGCAAGAAATTCCGACCAAGATGATCTTTTAATGACACATTTGCTCCTAAATAAATATGGAAATAAATACCATCAACTTCAAAACTGCTGGTTCTTGGCATTACATAATGATGTTTAAGACAAAGGAACAAATCTTGAACAAATATGTTTATCAATCTATAGGATTTAATAAAATAATTTTTATAAATCTATAAAATATTCTTTCAAGTCAGCCTTGCAATGTATAATTTTGCTTCCCAAAAAAAATCACCCCTACTGACACTCAGCTTTCATCATTATCTTGTGTGAATGCATTTTGTATTTCATTGCAGCAGTAATATTCACATGGAGCCCTTATATTCCAAGATGCTGAGCACCCATAAATCAAGAGGAAATTTAAAGATGCAGACAATCACCTTTTCTAATCTTTAAAGTTTTAACCTTCTTACAGTTTCAAAATTTACTGTAAGGCTTTTTAACAAAATCAGTTATACTATTAATAAGAAGAAATAGAGTAATAATCATTAACTTGCACAAAAATGCAGCAAATGAAAGAGATATAGGTCAAACATTTTCAAGGCGACTGTGATTTCATAAAACCACAGGTAAGGCTTGAACTGTGGGCTTTAGCATTTAAAGATTGGTTGCTGATATGAAACACAATTCTGTATGAGTGTTGCATTTGTTCTGCGGTTCTGCATACTTTGTGAGCTGCTAAGGAGTGCAGGGATGAGTGCCAGTGCCACCTCCACCTTGAGCAGCACGACGCATGGCATACACGTTCTCCTGCAGCCTGTGCACTCTGTATTGAAAGGGGTGAAATCATCACACCAATTCTTCCTTTATCTCAGGGGATACCAGCAGTGTGCAGCTGTTTAGCTCAGCTGCTCCTGGACTGGATGCTGAAGTTGCGAATTCAAATTGAGAGGAAAGCTGGATGCAGAGTTTTAACATGTATGAGCCCTGCTCAAAGAAGTGTACAGTATATTTATATTTCTTTTTACCTTTTGAGAGCAATAAATTCACAATTTTCCATGATGCACAGGAAGTGGCCAGCAGAAGTGGAGATCGACCTTCTATGTCAACACTATCAATATTAGCCCCCTGCAAAAAAGAATTCCAAATTCATGGTGAATAATTAATAAATGAATCTTTAAAATGGTGCTGCCCTTTGTAAGCATGGCAGAAATATGGGCATTCTTAGTAACTCCAGATGCTCCAGATAAGTAATTCTACATTACATAAATTCATAAATAAATACATTACATCTCTCTATAAAACTACTAGGTTTTCTAACCATCAGCCACAGTCCAGACATCTATATATAAAGATTCAGATGCCAAAATAATAGTGGTCTACTTCTAGGTATACTGAACTTACAGCTTATGGCCTTTTGTTAGATAGCCTTTCCATGCATTTAAATTCTAAAAATAAAATTCTAACTTGAAAATACCAGGAATGATGCTACAGAAAATTGCAAAAATTGTACCCCTTTGAATGATGTGGTCTTACCTATCAAACAAGTACAGAACAAGATCTTTCTGAACCTCTACTACACTGAATGAACACGATTCAAGAAGTAATACATTCAGAAATTAGTATAATTCAATCTGCATAGCTCAATTTATATTAATTTTCTATTCTTCAGCACAAGCAATATAAACCAAGTCAATTTTGATGCCAAAGTAGCTGTATCAACAGTGGGCATATTTTTATTCTGTTTTGTCTACTTTTGCACTAAACACATTTTGCCAGCACAGTATGGTCACTATAGTCACAGTATCACTATGGTTATATCAGCAAAGTTACTACCATGAGCATAAATATATTTATCTAAAAAGTCCCACAGCAGGAAGATACAAGCAAATAAACCAATGAGATGTATGCATATTTTACGATGGTTTAAGTAGCATTTTTTCTAGATACTGAGTTGTGAGTCAAACTTGATGAGTTGAACAAAGTACACAAAAAAATCTATTTTATTTCAGATAATATCCGAAGATGGTTGAAAAAAAAATCAATGGGAGCTTGTCCATTAACTTGAATCATCTCTGGGTCCAGTCTTAATTTGAGAGAGAATTAATCACAATCCTGAGCAATATTTACTTTCTAGGATGGTAACACCTGCAATGTAGTAATAAGAAGTACTTAATAAATGTACAGTGATTACCATGGAGAACAGGAAGCTTCCAATGTATGTTGATTAAATATTTGGGAGTAATACATGCAGGACCCTTTCCCCAGTTACCTTTCTGCAAGGTCAGACAACCTCTTAAAAATGTTTGTTTCCATCAAGAAACAGACCTTTACTATCCAAGTGTCTCATTTATTTAAATGAATACTGGGCAGCAATTTCCAGTTCCTTATGTAATAATCACCTTCCCTCCAGCTAATGAAATTGCTCAGCTTTCAGTAAAATTAATTTGGCAGCATTCATAATTATTTATCACTGTAAGAAGTAGATTATATCTTGCCGCATATATTTATATCATTTACAATACAACTGAATTAAGAGTTTGTGAAATAGTTTCTGAACTTCATTTACTTTTCCATTTCTGTTGCCCCGAATGCATTAACATAAATGAATTAAACAGATATTAATATAAAAACAAACATGCCAATTTTGTAAATATCAATTAGTATTTATACCAATTTAATCTTTCATTTTTATTTTAGTGAAGAAAGGGGAAAAAGTAAAAAAAAAAACAAAATAAGAAAATATGTAAAATTACTGCTTATTTACTTTGAATAAAATGTGAATGTTTAATGCATAAAATAATGTTGTTCTTTATTAACACCAGAAAGCCATTCTGAACTGGAATTTGCTAGTCCTTGCAAGCAGCAACATTGCTGCACCTTTAGGCAAAACTTCGTCATCAACTTGCAAGAGTCCAAGGGAGGAGGCAGCACAGGCTGTACATGCAACATTCCGCTGATATGTTGATCCATTCCCAGACAGGGCAAACTAAAACAGTCCTAAAGCATCAAAACTGACATAGTTTATATGGAAAGACAAATAAACCCTCAGCATACTTTCTATGGAAGAGGCCAAAGTAGTCAAATGGCACTCAAGGAATGAAAGTTCGTTCTTAGCAAATGCAATGTTAATGATACTTGTGATCTAATATTTTGTGCACACAAACCTCCACATGCAAAAACTTGTACCTGTATTTCACAGGTAATGAGTTTTGTTGACAGGTGGTTTTGTCAGACAAGTTTAAGTAGTCAAACCTCACCACTTCATATTTAAATCAAAAATAAGCACAACAACTAGTTCTAACTAAGTCAAATCCCTGTAACAGTTTCGGAGAAAAGCAAAACTGTATGTAGCAGAGAATTTCTTCTAGTATAATTTCCATGAAATGAAGTAAAAGCCCTAAATACTAAAACAAAATAAAATAAAAAAGAAGTCTGATGATTTTTGAAAATGTCCTCAGTCGAGTGGGGCACAAAATGATTATATGAGCCTTAGTTTAACTGGCGCAAATGGACATTGGGACCATAGCCAGCAGCATCCCTGATTACATTTCTTCTCTTTCTCCTTCATAATTATTCAGTGGAGAAATACAACCAAACCACACAGAATAAAAAATATTTCTAGATCGTGCACAAACTTTGATATATAGCTATGTGATCCTATATGGCTATATGATGTAGTAATCATATGTATATTATTTAAAGAAAGGATTTATTTTTGGAAAAAAAAAATCAGATTAAATTCAATGCATATTTAGCATCTATTTTATATTTCACATCTGAAAAGTGTAGTATGACCAGACCACTTCACCATATTTGGTAAAAGATGCTTATAAAACTTTTCTGAGTAAGTAAAACAGAAATAAAACCATAAGATTTCATCTTCTGTAGCTGTGGGATGCTGCTGTTATGGAACCACAACTACTGTTGTACTGTACCTCTCAATTATACATTATGAAATGTATTTATCTATCTGAATAGCCTATACCTGAGAACACATTTAACTTTATGAATTTCTCTATGCAGACCTGTAGCAATAGATAGCAATAATGTCTCTAAACATGCTGCTTGATTAAATATTTACCATTGAAATCAAATATTCCGCCAGTTCATAATGATCAAACAGTGCTGTTCTGTGGAGAAAAATGCAAAAATACAGCAACATTAGAAAGGACAAAATTTCAAGCCAAAGGGTAGCATTCTTCTCCATTTGCTGCGTTTTCTAATATTTTCAAATAAATCAATTTTCAAATAAAGAGGCAGAGATATACCCTTATTACATAATTAATTTTAATAGATTGCTTTTATTTTTCTCAGGGAGTTCTCTTTTTAAACTAAGTTCCATTCAGTCAATACACTGGAAACTCACTGCAGGAAAAAAAAGACCTTATTGGTAGGTAAACAGGCATTTTACCACCTATTTTTAAGAGTAATTTTATATGTCATATCTTTGAATGTACCACACAAGGTCAATATAGAATTCCATAAATTTCAGATGCAGCTTGTTCCAAGTATGCCTGGAGCCTCAAATTCATTTCATTATTTAAAAATAATTTGGTTGTGTTTTGTGCAATAAAGCTAGCATGAGGTTAAAATGGTAATGGCTAAACATGGATTCTGACTGTGGCAGGCAAGTTCTACTTGAAAAAATATGAACAAGCTAACTGGCATAGACGGGCATTTGGAGTAGCATTAGTAAAATATACGGATAAAAAGTTGCTGTCATTTACCAAAAATATTTTAAAGCTGTCTATACACTTGGAAACTTCTCAGGTTTTATTCTACAGTAAGACATTAAATTATAAGACATTATATGTTACACCAAAAAAATGGTCAAATCCTGAAAATATAGCACAGTAAATACGCACAGACAAAATGTTTTCACGAGTGTGTGAAATACTTTGACTCAATAAGCAGCACAGAAGGACAGTTCCAAGGCTGTACTGTATCTCAAATGATAACAGTTGCCTTAGCATTATAAGAGGTAATAATAACATTGGGGGTACTATAGTTAGCACCAATTACTCAAAAGACATATTTTAAAAATCAGGTCATGGTTCCAAATATATAGAGATGCCTCCACTATCTGTAGTAGACCCTTCCAGCCACACATTAATACTCAACACTTTGTAAACACTTAAATAAATTCCAAGGTGACTGGAGAGAAAGCGAAGTCATCGTATGAAATATTTACTTGGAAACATGACAGTAGGAATGCAAAAGGATCAAGTCCTACCTGTGCTTTTCTACTACCTTGCTTCTCAACAAGTTAATGTTCCTATTCAGTTTATTTAGATTCTGAGATATTTGGGTGACTTTCTACCTTTCTGATGTTTTTTGATAATATAATTTTTCCTGTTTCACAGACACAGACTGTTGCCCTTTTTACCAAGCTTTTTTTCAAGGGCAATAATTTTCATGGATAAGGCAGCCAGCTATCTATTAAGTAGTACGTGTGGCTGCACAATTTACTTTGGCATTCTGTCATCACTTTGTCTTCAATCATATTCTTCCATGGTAACATTTCCAAGTGTACCCAAACATCATCTTAACTTTACAACACACTCTTTTAATGTCTTCAATTATCTTTGAGTGATTCCACTTTATACTGTGTCCAAAGAACAATCATCTCCACTGCTTCTGACATTCTACCACTTATTTCACACTGTAAAACTTCTTGTAGAGTAATACTGTCAAATAATTATAGTTAAATGCAGTGAAACCTATCTTTATTGAAAAAAATGTGTACATGGGGAAAGATACTATATTTCATAGAGCTGGGAGCCAGCATGCTTAACTAAGCACCTTTCTGCTACAAAAGATTGAGGAAACTTCTCCACAGTCTAGTGCTCTGGTTTAAAATGGAGTGTGAAAGACTAGAAGTCCTGAGGATTACATACACAAACACCACTTGCAACTTTGAAGTCACAGGAAAGTGTACCAACATCTCCTTGTACTTGATCATGTATCAGACAAGGGTTGGTTCTTGAAAAATACAAGAAAATATTCTTTTAAACAGTTTGTATTATTTTTTCACTCATTTTCTGGAGAGTGCCACACCATTAGATAAAGGACATTTCTTCCACATCATCAGACGTTAACAATTCCATAAACTTATTCACCTACTACTTTATTGGAGTAAATTTTCAATGCAAACTGTTAGTAACCATTCCTTGACATGGTTCCAAGGTAACTGGAACTATTTTGATTTTGATATCAGCACCAAAATTTTTAACATTCTGACCAAATATTTTATTCTTTCATACTGCAGTAAAACCACCTCCCATACCATGGAGAAGTTCCAAATCATACGGCTCCAAATGCGAGGAATAACTAAGAATATCACAGGTCACAATTTGTAGTGAAATCTGGCACAGCAGCTTCCTACCTGTGAAGTAATGTTTCCTTATTCCCATCTACAGCATCAATAATGGATTCCTCACCAGCATAGGATGATATCATTAGCTTTACTATCTCAGTTGCTCCTTGAGTGGCAGCAAAATGAAGTGCTGTGCATTTTTCATTCTATAAATGGCAAAATAATACAAAATACAAATATTTAAACCTCAGAAACCTAACTGCCAATCTATTAAACACACTAGTGAGCTAGCCCAAGATTCATCATTCCTAAATGCCTAAATTTCTATGCAAGTAACGAAGCTTTAATCTTTAACTGAAGTAGTAGAACTTTAAAGACATTGTCAAAATCAGAAAAGACTAAAGAGATAGTTTTAAAGATTTACTACAAAGCTTCTTATCATTCCGTACCAAATCCCTAAGATATGAGATAATTATACTCTTAACAATCTTCTGTAGTTTAATTAAAAAATTAAAAGACGCAACACCTTTTAATACAAGAGATAAAGCAAATGAAAGCTACAGAAAATCTTATCTAGGCCAGTACAAACGAATAAGCAAACAAATGTGTCTATATAATACAGGCAATGCATTATTTTTAAATGTCATTTACTTCCTTAAACGGCATCTTCCTTAGAAGTTATCTAATATGCTATAAAACTATTATAAACTAGACAGTCATAAAAAAATTAAGCAATATATAGATGATTAGAACAATATTTGCATAAACAGGATTTAATTTAGCTAGATGGGACAAATCAGCTTTGATATATGCCTGAGAGTTTTGACTTTCTCATTTTTAGAGCAGGAATGTTTTGGTGAATGCGTCAGAATGGGCTTTTCCACAATGCCATAAGCATTCTCAAAACAGCCTTACCCATCACAAACTCAGCGGCATAATCACCTCATTCAAAAGCTATGTGTTCAAAGGATCAAACCAGTAAAAGAAGACAAAACTATCCTTAGTTTTGCTCTCATGAGTTGATTCCATCCTTGCAAACATTTTGCTTAATGATAGATATTTTAAAAAATATTTATTCGTGGATGAAGCTGGGCACAGACCCTTACACCAGCAGTGCTACACCATGGTAGCGGCAATAGTATCATGAACTTGTGTTTGCTTACAAAGAAGATACTGTAAGGGCCAAGGCAAGGCTGAGGATGAACAAGAATGATCACAAAAGGGTCAGACTGAAGATCCCACTTCTGGGAAGAGATGACTGTATGTAACTTGTGTAAAGAAACTTCATAATTTTGCCTGATTTGAACCAGAGACTTGGTTTCATTTGATGCTCCCTCTGTTTGCATTGGAAGAGACAATGAGCAATGATTATCTGGTCATCTTTTTTTCATACCACTCAGAGATTTAGAGATACCTAGGTTTTATCGAAATTACATTTCGCTCCACTCTGAGTTTTACCTGTTTTAGATCAATTTGGGCTCCAAATTCAATGCACATTTTAATCATTTCGAGGTCCCCACTTTGAACTGCCAAATGAAGTGGACTGCACTTTCCATTATTGGTAAAATTGATGTGGGTTTTAGCAGAGTGACCCAATTCTTCACCTGAGAGATGAAAATAAATGGATTTTTTTAAAGTGAGAATAAGATAACAGAAAATATAAAGGCTTTCAAAACAAGCATGTTAAATGTGGAATAATATTCTCCCCTCTCAACATATGAACCTGCCACATCTATCATTAAACAATGGATGAACATACATTTAGGGAAGCAGCTAGTTTGCTGCTGCAACCATACAAAAGTTGTCACCATAAAGTAAGGAAGTGCAATAACTTCTTGTAAGTTCAAACACAGCTATAATTGCTTGTTTCCACAGGTATTTGAGAACTAAAGTAGCAAATTGGTACTCACTGCTTGGGAACTTTGTATTTACCTTTTTTCAAAAGAATTTCCATACATGTTTTTGCACCTGAAAATGCTGCTGCATGGATAGGCATACATCCTGTTTTGTTTGGTTTACATATTTTCCCTCCATTTTCAATCTGAAAAATAATGTCTCAATACAGCTTAATGACATACAGAAAAATCTGACGAATGAACATACTTTTACAGATATCGGGTAGCTGTCCTTTTTATGTTGCATATGTGTTATGAGGTTTATATACAAGTATTTTTTGTGTGTTGTAGCCATACAATGCATGTGCTTCATTCTGTCTTCTCATGACTTTCAGAATCAGTTTTTCCCTTAAGTTTGCCACTCAGATAGATATAGATATAAATATACTCTCTTAAAAGATTAAAGTTTCTTAATAACCCATGCAAAGCAACTTGAACACTAGGTCCGTGATTAACATTCCTGCATTGAACAAAGACAGAACACAGGAACAGAGTAACACTGCATCAAGGTAGAGGGAATAACCTCAAAAGATGATGGATAATTATACCTACCAGAAGTGTCAGTGCTTCAGGATTGTCCTTGTAACATGCTACAATTATAGGTGTGTTCCCTGCTTCACCTTCCAAGTTAACATCCGTACTGCTATGTTGGACTAAAATCTACATGTTTAAGAAAACATTCAGTCAATCATAAGCCAAACACAACAACAAAAGCCTATTCCATTATTTTTGTTGTTTAAAACCCATAGCACCCTTGCAGCTTATTCATTTTGCATGCCTAAAGCCCACAGTGCATTAGCAGAGGAAGGACAAAATACAGGAGAAAGCAAAAATATGCAGGTGAAAAATGCAGATAGGAACAGATATGAAGTACAGTTCTTTCCAGCAGACAGTCAGGTAACTAAGTTAAACTCTGCACATAGCTGCAAAGTAGTTTAAAGTCTGATTTAATAATTTCTCAATAATGGGAGAAAGTATTTTCTGTAGCACATTGCAGGTAAGGATTTTCAATTGAAATTTTCAACAGAAAATTCCCTGGTAGTGGCAATGTTGCAGAATCTGCTCAATTAGGAATCTGCTCAGTTAGACAGTAAGATAAGGAGAGATGGGCTTGATGAAAACTGGAACCTTCCAGTCCCGAAATCCTGCTCCAGTCTCTATGTTAACAGCTGATACTGAACTGTCAGTATCATGCAGTATCTCTATGACCGCTTCCAGCATTTTTTGAGAAGCAAAGGGTAGGGACATGATAACGACCATACTACATTGCATATTTATTCTCCTAGCTACATATTTATTTAATTGTCTTTCAGTAATTCTAGTTATTTATTTTTTCTGTACTAGAGGAACTGGTACATTTTAGTCACTCTCAGGCAATTTGGCAATAAAAACCAAGGGTGAATTAGCTTGAATAAACAACAAAGCGGGGAAAAAAATGAGAGCACAGATTTAGTCAAGAACTGAAGCACAAAAGCTGATACGAAGCCTGTGATTTTTAATTGCAGATTTAGCTCTGATACTATTCAATTGATTATTAGAATGTTGGTTTTAAGGACTATGCTTTCTGACTAGTTTTAATCTGTTTTTTATTTTAAAAATACACTAGTTTCAAAAAAGTGTTCATACTTTTACGACATCCTATTCAATAGTAAAAAGAAAATCAGAACATTGTAATTTGAAATACTACATGCCTAAACGAAGTCTCAGTGCTAAAAACCACCCTTTCAAAGAAAATTTGGTGTATTTGGAAACTTGAAAAGCATTTTCTGTTACACATAATGACTCCTATCATAGCACAAACACCAGTATTTCTATAAATTGGTAAATTACTTTTTACTGGCAGTGCTAAGAGGATGCAAAAAATTTCTATAGGCATCATGTTACACATCCTGCTGGCTAAAGAAAACATATGAGGAGATATGGCATATATCAACAAGGCCTTGGTGCTCTGCACGCAGCTGCTGCTGAGCTACTTATCAAGTGTGTAAATTTACGCGGACTTTAGACTTACCTTCACAATTTCATTGTGCAGGGACTGAACAGCCATGTGCAAAGGTGCCATCATGTTGGAGTTGAGAATGTTTGGATTGGCTCCTCTGCTGAGAAGCAGGCGAACACTTTCAACCTGGTTTTTCTTTGTGGCCCAGTGCAGTGGGGTGTTTCCAGAAGAATCCATCACATTCAATGCTAGGTCAAAGGAGAGAAAACGAAACAAAACAAAAACCAAAGCAAAACCATCAAATGTTATGATTGCACTGCGAAAAACAGGTGTCTTCAGTGATAGGAGAGGTGTAACACCTGTCTGTTTCTTGCCCATTGTTATACATCTTTTTTTTCTCACTCCAAGAGCTCCTTGACTTCCCTCTCTCCTTGAGTCTTCTTTTTCCTATCTTAATTGACTTTGCAGCTATTTCTTTAGAGGCTGCACAGAATAAATAAGTGTGAATAACTGAAACAAGAGGTAACAAAGAAGTGCTTGCAAATTGTAAGACAATTAAAGACCATATCTACTCTGTTTCACTTAAGAACACAAAAGTAAATCCATTAAAAGCAGTTATAAAAATGGTCTGTTCTACACATACATTTTGAAATACAGCTTGAAAATTGAAGATAAAAGTCAACAAATATCCTAAAAAATTAGGACAAAAATGACAGACTGAAAATAAAAAAAAAAATATTTCAGCCAGAATAATCTAAAATTAGATTGGCCATTAATAGGTGAAAAAAATGAGCTTTTCAGGGCCATTGTAGGTTTTCTCAGTAGCCTAGAGTCATCAGTGGAATCCGAAGTAGTTCACAATGCTTATTATAAAACAGGCACATAACATAAATAAGGAAGACAGAAAGTCAAGTCTTCTGTAAAATTATTGCAGTTTTCTTTTTCATTTCTGAAGACTATATATATGAGTGTCAAACAAAGTAAGACACACTGATCCACTGCATTAGAGAGAAAACAGTTCTACATAACAAGGGCGACCCAAACCGCACCCGAGACAGCGCAAACTCTGGCAGACAGTTTGAATTATAATTGATTTTATAAATGGAGATAACACATGTCAGTACTGTTTCAGTGGGGTAACGGACACCTTGGTTATGGAACTTTTTCATTCTGCTAAATAAAGTCGTTCATAAAATGCACGTTACCTTCACAGGAAGAATCGTCTATGATCAGCTGCATTAGTTCTATTTGTCCTCCTTCCGCAGCGTGATGCAGTGGGGTGGCATTTAATTCATCCACTTTTGTAAGCCCAGAACGATTCTTCTTAATGAAGCTCCGTAGCCTACAGGCACTTCCATCTGAAATAACCTGTTTTGAATAAAAACATTCTCATTGTCTCATTCTCCTAAAAGGCAGGAAGTTAGCAATGCCATAATGTGTTTTTGTGGGCATGTTACCACTCAGTAACTCCTTCCCAGTTGGTTTGGTTTCATACAGAAGTTCAGAAATCCTGATTAGATTCAGCCAGCAGTGAAGCTCTGATTGGTTTAAATGACTGCAATATCAGATCCAGATGAGAAACAGCACAAAATTAACAAAACCGGAAATCATCTTGAATACATTGTTCTCTCTTCTGTGGTGAGCTCAAGATCCTCCTTCACCATGGAAAATCTCAAACAAGCAAATTCATCACTTATATTTTTATAATCTTTCCTGCAGTAGCCATGTCAAATGAATTCAACAAAGAGGAAAATTAATAATCTTGAATAATTCCATTTTTTTACATGTTTCTACAGAAACTGATATTATGCCCTTGGCTTTCAAGTTCAGCCATTGCACTTCTGTGATGTTCTTTATGTCAGAGCAACCATTATGTTTAATTTCAACAGCAAACTTAGAACATCAGGCAATTATCACAGCCTGAAACAATCCAGTATCTTCCCAGTGAGCCCACTGACAGCTTGATATATTCCAGGTACTATGCTTTACCACCAAAGCCCACTATGGAAATTCTGCTGATTCTTATTTCATTATATTCTCCAAATATTTTTGTTACAGTGATTCAAACTCCATATTTCAATGTGAAGAAAAGTGAAAGGAAAAAAATCATTGCAGCAGAATGGGCAGGAATTTAAGAAATAGATATTAAAAATTAAGTGAATAAAAAAGAAAAACAGTTTAACTACACTGGGTGGGAAAAAAGGAGAAAAATGCTTATCTAGAGTAATACAAACTTTCAAAAGATGGGTAAACAAGTAAAGAATAGAAAAAGGAAATTCCTTAAAATCACTGCTCCTTTCTCACCTGCAAAAGAAAAGGAAAACTTGGCTCGCCAGGATCCGCTGAGTCGCAAAGAATCAACAATTTTTGCTATCCTTATGCAAATATACATTGCAGGGCAGCCCATTCATGCACTTGAGCACGTGCTTAGCTTCATTCAGCTGAATAGTCCCACTGACCTCAGTGAGGTCACTCACGTCAATAATGTTACAAATGTGTTTAAACATTTAGAAGACTGAGGCCAAATACAGGGCTGGTGGCTGCTTCAAAAGTGCAATTAGAAAGAGCTAATTGAAAACATGTGATATAATTGTGAAAAGGGTATTCAAGATGAATCAACTGTCACAAAAATAACAGCTCAATTACACACACAAATATCTATACATTTTAAACACACCAAAAAGCTACTTAAGAACACCTTATTACAGAGCCCAGTATTTCCTATTCCTTCTAATATTCTACCTTTATTATTTCTACCAATTTTGACCACATATTGCCACTTTTAACATTGGATTTATTTCTCAAAGGAAGACAAAATGTGGCAGGATGATAACTTCTATCAACAAATGTAAGATTTATCAGCCAATACTGTAGTGTTTCACTAACAAAATAAGGAAGAAAGAAGTGAGTTAGGTGTCCTCAGTAGCTATTTTAACCAGCAGCAGCTCCTTTGTCCTTTGAACAGCTCTGTAGTGACAGATCACCCACCAGAGTGACAAGCCACATTATGCTGAGGAGGTGCTGCTCAGGTCTACAGCTAGTACACAGAAAACATATGTGAAGGGAAATTACCTCAAGAGGTCGTTAAACCCATCTACAAACTTTGTCAAATTTGTTTAGCCTGCTGTTAAAAGTCACCAAGGTTATCCAAGTTTTCCATCCTGTAAGCAATCTCTTCCTTTGCTTAATTATTCTTACCCTTAAAAAAGGCCTCTGAAGTTTGGTCTAGGTCTCCCTAGCAGTAATACAAATACATGACTTCTCATCCTGTTCTCTGTTAAAAATGGGAAGATAGTATGTCCTTTCTGGCTGCAATCTCACATTTGTAGGTTGCACTTCTGATTCCCTTTCCCTTTGTAAGAGTTTCAGTGTTTCTATGTTTTCTTTCGTGTCATTTTTACTAGGTGATCTATTCACTTCCATCATGACCTCTGGACTTCCCTCTAAGAGGGGGTCTCTTTCTGTGTCCAAGGGGGTGAGTTCTGTGAGTTCTGTCAGCAGCCTGCCACCCACATCTTCCATCACCTGCTCCCCTGCCTTCCCGCTCATCCTGGGCCACACAACATCAGAGTGTCCTGTGCCTTCGCACCGCACGGCTACGGCAGCTCCCAGCCTGTCTCCCATCCCGCAGAGATGCTGCCTCCCGGCTCCACTGAGTGAGCGGCAAGGCTCTCCTGCAGGAGCGGATCCCTGGGACATCACCACAGCCGAGCCGCACAGCTGCCTCCAGAGGCCCTCTGCCCCTTCGCCCCCCGCCCCGGGCCCGCCGCCCTCCGCACGCACCTTGAACACATCCTGCGAGGCGACGGAGGCGGCATCGGCCTCGCACACGACGCCCTGGTAGGAGCTGGACACGGCCGCCTTCTCCCGCGCCCGGCAGAGCCGCAGCAGAGAGCGCTTCATGCCGCCCGCCCGCCCGGCTCCGAGCAACGCCCGCCCCGTCCGCTCCGGCGACCTGCGAGGCGACAGACAGAGTGACGGCTGGGGCCCGGCGGGGGAGGCGGGGAAAGCGGGGAAAGCAGGGAAAGCAGGGAAAGCAGGCGGGGGCGATCCCTCCGGGGCGGGCATCCCGCCGGGCGGCGGCTCCCACCGCGGGCGGGCAGGTGCGGGCGGACCCCGCGGGAGCGGAACGTCTGTGCCGGTCAGGGGCCACCGCCTGCACTGGTGCTACCTACCCCTACACTGCCCTCCCGCCTCTAAAACAGGAGCTCGAGTTTTCTACTATTAGCTTCTCTTCGTAGCCATAAAATTTTCTTGCAGAATTTGTTTGACCAGACAGTCTGGGGAGGCGTAGGAAGGCTGTAGGAAGCATGAGGTGTTTCAAAGGGTTAATCCTAAACCGCCTGTAACTGAGTCAGTCTTTACGGAAACATGTGTGACTCGGGGAACTAACAGTTTACTTAAGGCCAGATGAGCAGCCCTACCAAAGGTCAGGTACTGGACGGGGCAGGGGCTTAGGAAAAGCAGTAGGAGTCACAGGAGGTGATTTTTTTTGCCTGGGTGTTGATGGTTTATGGCAAGCGGCAGCTTAAGGACTGCCAAAACCAAGTGTCACACCCCATCCAGCCTATTTAATAGCCGTCAACAAGCAATTCTCCATTATTTCGCTCATTCCCCTTTTTAATCCTTTTTATACTGCCTTTGCCACAACATCCTGTGCCACTGAGTGCCATAATTTCATTATATATTTGAGAAAAAATGTTTTCTTTTACCACTGGCTTCACTTAGTGCTCCCCAGTGTTTTTATTTTGAAAAATGGAGAGTTCTTCCCCATTTTTTTTCATCCCTGTTAGTGCTCATTATTTCACAAAGCTCTTCCAGCACTTTTCTCATTGATGGGGCCTTGGTTCATGTGGTTTTCCTCCTTACGGATGCCACTTTTTATCTCTGAATAGCCACATCCTGCTACTCTGAATCTTTTCCATGTTCCTTTAGAAATGGAATGGGAAGATTTACGTGGTCAAGGTATATTCAAGCAATAGTATTCATTGTTCATTTTTTTTCTTCATTCCTCTCATAGATGTTCACAAATATATTTGGAGTTTTTTGAATGTCACTGAGCTAAGCTCCCACAGAAATTTGCTGCTCCACCACAATCCCTTTTCTAACTGGTGTTAGTATCAGTAAATAACATTTGTTTACACACTCGTATGAAGCTAGTTAGGGTTTCCTCTGGGTACTCACTTAGAACTTATGAACATTGAATTTCATCTGACATTTCGTTACTGTATCACCAATATTTTGGGATCTGCCACAAACATCTGTAATTTTAGTCATTCTGAAAATTCAACAGTACCTTCCAGGTTGTCAGAAAGTTTTTGCAGCATTGTATCATCACTGACTTTAAGGGGTCCCAAGGAACCTCCTTGCTTTGCAAAGCCGTATTCCTAGTTCATATTTTTGAACCCTTAACCAAATTCAGGAAAGCTTTCTTGCCTGTCCTATGATAGTTTACTTTCATTAAAAGGCTGTAAGGAGGGACTCTTTTGAAGAACCTTCCCAAATGCGCTTATCATTAGCATCATTTGTACCTTTTATGCTTGCTGATTCCTTCAGGGAGTTTCACTGGCCTGCGTAACACCAGACTTCTCTCTACAAACCCTATGTTTGTTATTTTGATCCTGCTATTTTGAGCCTGTAACTCCAGGATCTTTTATAGTAAGTTACTGAATTTACAAATCCATAACTAAGTAGTTGAAGACCAAAAAGCTAAACAGTTCTAAGACTAAATGGGTGGGTTTAAGTGCTTGTGGTATAAACCCTCATTCCTGTTAATTATCAGAGAACATTAAAAAATGGAACGAAAAATTTCTTCACCTCACACACTGCTGTAGCCACAGGTATTGCAAATGTTCAACAGCAGTGCATTAAGGTACACTTTTGTTGTTAAATCATCATTAATTGTGACCAAAAGGAACAGGGTCATTTATACTACAGCAAGAAAGCTATACCCAGGAAATCTAGCCATTAGTGCCTGCCGAGATTCTCATTGTGTGACTTGGGATTAAGGCACTTCAGGAGCTCTCTGTATTTCTCATCATTTTTCATGGTGCCTTGCTTTGTAGCAGTCCCAGTTGGTGAGAATGTTCACCTTCCTACGGTGAGATCCCTTTGAATTCCCTGTCTGGCTTGGCTTTTCTGTTGCCCACAGTCCTCTTAATGAGAAATTAAGCTCAACATCCAGATATTGTATAAAGAAAATAAATGCATTTTCTGTAGTAATCATTGTCTGGAAATAGAAGTGTCACTGAAATAACAGTAAGCATTAGTAAAACTATCATCCATTTCTTCTTAAAATCCCTTAAACTGCAGCCAGGGGAATGCTGTGAAAAAACAGAAGTCATGAACCTCAACCAACCATAGCTTTACTAATTTTTTTGAATCTGATAATACTGCTCCCTTCTTTTAAAATTACTGCTACTTTTTAGTCTTCTAGTGAATGTTCAGAAAAATGTTCTGAATATGAAAAATAGTGCAAAGGTTTTCCATTCCCAGTAGGATTCAAATGGAATTTTAAGTGGGCTGACCACAGCTTTTATTTCTGCATAATGATTTGACATAAGGAACTAATTTGCAGAAGTAGTCGAAGAGTAACCTTTCCTACAGCTGTTTTTCCCAAGAGTGGATTAAAATACATTTATACCATTTTATTTCAGACATGATCTTGCTAATGGTAGAAGTGGATCCATTAGTACAAGCAAAATTCACTAAGGGTAATCATACCACAGCATTTCATTAAAAGTATGATTGTTTAATAATTAAATTGTATATACAGTAAATACGCACCATTAGAATACTGGAGCCTGAATAACACAGTACTGCAATTTTGTTAATTTTTCAGATCCAGGAACCTTAAATTCAAAGAAGTGGCAGTAATGAAAAGGATGTACTTTTTTTTTTTTTTTTTTTTTTTTTTTTTTTTTTTTTTTTTGCTTTGGAAGTGATTTATTTGGAACTGGTATTATATAAATTATGATGTGTAAAATGATCATCAGGATTTTGTGGGTCAGCTCAATTCAGTAAGCCAAATGAAGTCATGGTACTGCTTTAGATATTGATTACAGCCATCCAGAAATTAATCTGAGTTACTGCCTAAATAAGTAAGAATGCATTGTCTACTATAAATTTTCAGAAACATGCTTGTACTGACCATGGAGAAAAAAAATGCTACTGTCATTTTCAAACGAGTGAGATCGAATTGACTAACGCTTCACACTTATGTCTAATGGATTTTTCACTTCATTCTTTGTTCTTGAGATTTTGCTGTAGTAAGGAACATGCTGCTATGCTCAACAGAAGGATTTAAGTTATTGATAGGTTTGTTACATGCTTATTTAAAACAAAAGATGATGTAGAAAACAATAATTCATTCTATTACACTGCAGTGTTTTTTCTCTAATGATGAAATATGATATGAAATAATGCAGATTTTGAGTCTTACTCCTAATATTTTGGACCAGAAAAAATTTAAGTAAGGCCCATAAATTTGTGTAATCTAAATCTATAATTTGAAAGTAAGTATAAATTTATTTTATGGTTTATATCAATTGTAAAATGTAGGTGTCACTCCATGAGAGCATTCTTGGGAAGGATGGTTCCTAAGGTGTCCGGTGCAGCCCAGCAATGAACTGAAGCAACTATTGGCTTCAAGTTAGCTTCTAGACAAAAATCTTATTCTGGATCTAGAAAAAGTTTAGAGGTGTGGTAGAAAAAGTGAACATAACCCCTGGTCCCTGGGAGGGTTGGATGCTCCAGAGTGGAGTGTATACAGAGAGGCTTAGGTACCCACTTTCAGACAGTGATCGTCCTGAGAAGCTGGGAGTTGAGCCATCTCTGGCAAACTTTCTTTTAAACAAGTGAAGGGTCTCTTACACGGCAGGCATCATATGCCTCACGCAAACTATGAAGATTAAAAAATTCTCTCTACTTCATGGTAAGAACAATCATGGTCACCATATGGCAGCTTGCTTTCTGGTAGTGATTCTCTCTCTTCCTCCTATTGGAACTGTGCCATTGTACAGCTAGAGACTGTCTGGGTCGAAGTGCTGATGCTTGATTCTCCACCACACTGGAAAACTCAACTTCTTCTTCCTGCCTTCAGCACTGGTTTTGTGGTTTTGTATTCAGTTACCACTGACCAGACCCAGAAACCATCTGTGAAGTGGGGAACTCCACCCTAGGCATTCCCTAACTATGAAATTTTGGAAAAGATCCCTCAGTCCAATCAGACTGAGGCATGGAATATATGCTTTACACTGCTTATTTTGAACAAACTTATTTTGGTTTTGGATATTGTGAAAATATACCTCCAGCTGTACCACATCTGAAAAAAAAAAAAAAAAAGGAGAATCTTGGTAATAAAATATCTGGAACTAAATATTAGTTTCTGTTGGAAGGAACCTTTAAAGACATCTATATCAACCCTTCTGCAATGAGCAGAGACCTCTTCAACTAGATCTGACTGAAGATAAGGTACCTCAGGATATGCATGTAAGAGTTAGACAAGGTTTTGTGTGGGGCAAGACAGTCCTAGATTTTGGAAGCCTAAATCCCACCTGCAATCTAATTCAAGCACTTTCTGATGACCAGTAATACATTCAGAAACATTATTTCTTAGTGCTACTTAGTCTTTCTTCAGCAGCTGTGTATTTTACATCACCACTGCTGTCCTAACATGCTTCCACAGAATTTTCTTACTTGGTATATTTGCTGCCTCTCAGGGAACACAGCATCCTCACTGCAATGGTGCTTTTCCTTCATTAGTCTGTTTTTTTAGAAATCCCCTTCTCCTATGGACATCCTAGCCAGACAAATCTGTCCTTTACAAAGACATCTTAATAACACAACTTGTACTCCCTCTCTTCTTCTCTTTGATGACATTTGTTCTTTCAAAGATACAGTCTTTGTTGGTTATTGATATTGAGCTGTTATTGATAAATGTCTTTAAAGATGGAATTTCTTAAAAATGACTGTATGAAAGAAAACCTGCAAGAATGTGTCCTACGAATTCATAGAACTCTATAGGGATGTATTTGTCTTTACTATATGCAGTTACCAGAAAGACAAAATAAATAGGAATAATTTCTTATCACAATGATATAAACTGCATTATTTATCATTCTGTTGAATACTTCTATGCATACATTATTTCCTAATGAAAACATGCAGTAAATTTTAAGCTCACTGTCTTGGAATTCCCCCATTTTGTCAGAAATGACTTCACTTTTTTTAAATATAAAGTCTCCAAAAGAAATCTGATAGTTAAGGATTTAAACAGCAATGGAAACACGCTACAAATTACTAGGTGACAATGAATCTACCCATACTTACTCATGTTTGTAGAAAATAACTATGATATCACAGATGATTTGTGCCAGAAATTGCTTGAAATCAGAATGAAGTAGAGAATTCTGAACTTGGAGCATGAGCAGGGCAAGGAACCCAAATAAACAGAGAAATGAACTAGATCTTGGCATCATGAAAGTAGGTAACATTGGGGAAAATGCATGTCAGGATTTTCAGGGGGAACATACTGATACTATTTTTCTCAGCATGCAGTGTGCATCTCACCACTAAACCAGAATGCTCAAACCCTTTCATGCTCATAGTTGTTGGGAACCAGTGCTGGACAACGTCATGGATGTTTCCCCTGCCACCAGTTTGCTAATATAGAAAATGAAGCATGGCAACCTCAAACATGGAAAAGTAGCATTGGTAAAACAGAGCGCATGATCTCCAATGTCTTCATGCTGGCATTTCAAACTCATTTCTATGACCATATCTATACTGTTCCTGCTATCTCCTCTCTTTTCTGTTCTCCCTTGGCTTCTCTCTTTATATTTCAAGTCTGCTTAATCCTCTTTCTTCTCTTCTCCTGACATTACTTTCTTTCTGTACATATTATCCAGCCAAAGTCTGTCTTCCTCTTAACTTCCGCTGACTAT
This sequence comes from Dasyornis broadbenti, assembly GCA_013397935.1. Classification (NCBI taxonomy): domain Eukaryota; kingdom Metazoa; phylum Chordata; class Aves; order Passeriformes; family Dasyornithidae; genus Dasyornis; species Dasyornis broadbenti. The sequence goes on from VZRN01002045.1 coordinate 580,430, forward strand.
AGTTTCCTTTTTTAAAACAAAGAGGATCCACTTAACTCTCTAACTTTCTTAGAGACACACATTTTCTGAAAGCACTTCCATAAATTCTGATATCTAAAGAGAGATACCGCTCCTACTTTTCCAGTGATTACCCTGAGCCTCTTGGGTAAGTAACTGGGAATAATGAATCGAATCTATCTTCCAGAAACAGGCAACACTGGAAGTCTTCAGTAAATGCTTTCAATGGATCATCACAGACTGGACTGCAACAAAATGTATTGTTATTTTTCAAAATAGAATGTAATTTCTATTTTCTTTGAGAGATTATACCTCAGGTCTTCACTTCTTTCAAATATCAATAATTTATTTTGCAAGTTTTCTATATCACTTTTATTTCTTGATGAATTGCCCATGCAATTACACAAAAATCATGAAGCATAACTTTTGGTATATTATATTATATTTCTATCAGATTGGGGAAAAAAAGACTTATTGAAAACTAACTTTATTAAAATGTATTTTATATAATAAAAATAAGCTCTATATATATAATTTTAAAATTAAAGAAAACATTATCTTTAAAATAGTTGCATATATTCTTAAGCAAAAATTATGCTTACGTACCTGAATCTAAAAAAATTATGAAAAGGTACAATTTTGTTTTAAATTAATCAGTTTAAACATTTATAATTCAGGAAAGAAGAAAAAGGCAAAAATGTCATAATGAAATTACTACAAGTACAGTACTACATATTTTAGCTATTCTCTAAGACTTGTTGACAATTGACTTGATTTGCACAAGTCCTGGACATTCCTGCCCTAACTGAAAGACGGCACCTTTGTCAAAATCAATCAGATATTGTGTCTTACTGAATACGATTAAGTTATGTAGGCTTATTAGATGGAGTAGGTATAGATATTTGTTTGAAATATGTTTTCTATTTCACATTTAGCAGATATGAAACTATGACCAGACTCTCATCAATTGTAGTCTAAGCAAATTTAATTAAATATTTAATTTTTTACAAACATGACTTGGAAATAGAGTTAATATCTACCAGTAAGGTAGGTACAATAGTTAGAATGTTTTTTTTTATATGGATATCCTGGGGAAAATAAACAACGTCTGGTGGCCAAAAGATAAAAAACAAACCAGACTGTGAAAAACTTTTGCCAATAAAAAGAAATGTAAAGTTATACTGAACTGTCATCCATGAAAGGATGTAATATGATTTGTATATTACTTGCATTTTCCTGCTTGTAAAACATAGATTTTGTGAAAATCAACTAAAATATGTATCATACAGTTTACCAATTAGCTGAAATTATGCCAAATTTACATTTCAATATGAATTTAAAAAAATTCTAGCTGGTATTTTTAACAAAAAAATCTCCCTGAAAACAAAAGAAAAATAGGCCCAACAAAAATTTGAGCGACAGAATCTGAGCGAAAACTGTATTACGCTTACCATTCAAGAAGTTTGCAGATGATTTCTCTCTGAAGCAACACATAAATAAAGAACACAAAGATATGACTGTTTGAATCCTTATCTTATATCAGTAAGTTCTGGTGGCGTGTGAAGCCACCAGTTGTGTCATCTGGTGGCTCACTTTGTGTAAAAACACGCGTATTTAAAAGAGGTAGGTGTGCATTGCTCAGTGTGGGAGGAGCGTAGGTACTCATCAAGGGAACCTTGAAGCTCTATTTTTTTAATACATCTAATCCAACCCCATTTCAATTCTGGCTGCAAATGTACCTTCCATACAAGAAGTTTTTTTCCTAATGCAATATCTTAGAGTAGTTTCAGTTTGTCAGGTAGTCACTGGAGGGTATTTGTTTACCTATTGCAGTGAACTAATGGCTTTTAATGGAAAATCTAAACATCACTGAAGAGGAAAACTGCCTGCTTATGAAATTCACTTTACTAATAAATGTTTCAAAAATTAGAATTACCATATAAAAAGTAGCAGACTGTGATCGATTCCTAATGCAATATGGAGCAGCGTAAGAATTGCATATGCTTTCTCTTTGAAATATAAATCTTACTTTGTCTTCTGCACTTTATTTTCAAAGTGGCACAACGTTGTTCAGTTCATTTGAACTAAATCTCAAAAGACTGCTTGGCCTCATCTGCATTAGACTGAAAGTAAGATTACACAGTTCTTGAGCTGGAATAGTTACTGTGGTCAGCATTTTGCTAAAGAACAATCTTTCCTTGTGCTAGCACCTATCAATTACACTGTCTTATCACATATACTAGAATACATAGTTGTGCAGTCTGGGGAAAATAGCCCATACACTTCAAGCAGTATCACAAATTAAAGTTCTGTGCAATTTCATATTCTTTCAGAATCCATAAACCTTGCTGATTTTCAAACGAGGAATTGAATTGTGGTTCAGAGAGTAACATTTTCAAGCTTTTCTATCATTTTGACAACATAGAAACTGGACAGCAACAAAATATTGAGAATAAAACACTTATTCTAAATTTAAATAAAGTTTTAGTTAAATTTATTTTTAGATAAAAAAATTTAGAAAAATCTTCTAAATTGACATTGGAAAACAATGACTGGGGCTTTTGATTCTGCAGCTCATCTTTGCCCAGCCTGCTGAAACCCACCAAGCATTGTAATTCAGTCATGCTAGCACTGGTTTTGACTAGATTGCTTAGTGACTTGAAGAGACAGATGAAACTTCCTAAACTCTCTACAGTCAAGCAATGAGGACATTTCTCCCTACAAAAGTTGTCTAGCATCACTATATAATTCTATTTATCTGTTTCTTTGGAGATGGAATCTCTATCTCAGTAAACAAAATAGACATGGACACAAAAATAGTCTTAAGTGCTAGTTGAAGCTTTACAGCACTACATGATTAGCTTTGAAAACATGGTGCTGAGAAAGAGTGGTCCTGATAGACTTTGTGAACTTAACAGTGCAGTTGGAATTGTTTTCCAGTGCTGCTGTACAGTGCTTGAAGCATGAAATATGTTGTGCTCGTGGGCTGTTGATACAGCAGGTAACTACATATTACAGTACACTGTTTTATTAGTGTGGACACGGTCGGAATTTTGTAGATATTGAATAGTGGTTCTCAGCTAAAAAACCTAATTTTCTCAAAATAAAACCTTCAAATCACCACGACATTTTCTGTGAGGAAACTTCAAAATTAATAGTTTTTTTTAAAAAAGGGATTTTTCACTAAATTCAGTCATCTGATAGCCCAAGTGTTCCCACCATATCATTCAGCAGGTGAATAAATTCTACCTTAAAAGCTGTTAAGTTAATTGCCTCTATTGTTTCTCCAATACTGTACTGCCTTCATAGTTAGGAGTGCTTCTGTAACTCCCAAATTAAATTTATTCATCATCGAGAGATGATAATTTCCTCTTGGTCAACATTGTCTTTTGTTTTAAGATATTATTACTTCACTATAGTATCTCTCTCTATGTTCTGATTTACTTTGAAGAGGACAATAGCAGCCCTTTACAGCCATGATTTTGACAGACTCAGCAAACCAAACCATTCATTTTCTTTTCAAAAATTCCAACAGCCTCTTGAGACCTGTTCCAGATTGTTCTTACAGTTTCCAGATTGGAAGTTTATAGGCTTTGTCTTCTGTGAGTATTAAAACAGGCAGCTACACAAGTAACAGCACATTCAAGAATTCCAGGTGTACATTAGGACAATTTCAGAACATTTCATGGGACTAATGAACACATTGTACCCTTTCTGTTGCCCTGAGACTGTAGTCGTACTTTGGACTATTCAGACATAGACTAGGAATGTTTCAAAGATGTCTCCCTTGTCTCCCTCTCTCTTTTCGTGATGGTCAAATTAATGGTCAGTTGTTCTCATAAACCTCCAGGGGCAGGGATTTAGAAATCAAGTGTGAGGGCTGAGAACAACTGGGACCCATGCTTCAACGATATTTAGGCCCCTAATCCCTAGATACCACTCTTAAGGAAAAAGCAAGGAAGAGACAGTATAACATGATGAAGGAAAACCTCCAGGATGTAACTGTGTCAGCCAGAGGGGTACTTAGGCAGCCTATAGAGTGGAAATAAATATTCCAGCATCTTTTATATGTTTTGTCATATAAATATCAAAAGCATTCTTTCAAATTTAAAAGCCAATAAGTGCTACATTAAAAATAAGCACTACTCAAATGAATGGGTGTTAGGTGCTTAAATATTTTTTATTCATTTTTAACAATTCAATTTTTAAAACTGACATGAAAGTATTCGGAAGAGTACCTATGAAAAATTAGCTTTTCTGTCATAGAAGTGACACAAGTTAAGAGAGAGATTGGGATGGAGCCAGCAGTGCTCCATAAGTCATGTGTCAGCTGGTGATAAGAGAGAAGCAGAAAAACACAGCAAACTTCACCGTATCAGACAAAATTATAAGTCAGTATTAGAGAAGCAAAAGCAGCCGAGAAGGCAAAGAGAATGAAAATAAAGAAAAAAAATTGGAAAGATATTTTATTGAAAATATGTTCCACAGATTGGAGAAAGTGTGAACTATTAGCAGTGGTAAAGTCACAGGAAAGATTTTGCATATGACATCTAGTGAGTCCAGAGCTGAGATTCACAGATTCTCGAAGTGCAAATTTTAAAAAGTGAATAAAGGGATAAACTGAGAAGTATGAGGGTATCTTCATATGGTGGTACTGTGAGGAAAGGAGAGTAGAAAGTAGTTAAGAAAGTATTAAAATATTATTCAAGTATTTTCTTTTTGAAGGCAAGTTGTGCTTTAATGAGATTCATTATAAACTGAAGATGAGAAAACCTATGCACAGTTCATGCTTAATGACAAAACACATCAGGTACTCAGCACTGTAAAAGGTGTAACCATTTGGAAGGTTTACAATTAGAAGTTTTTAATCAGAAATATTGTCTAAATACATCCAGTTGAATACACTCTGGCTGATTTTTTCATTCTTCTTCAATTTTTTCCTCTCCTAATGACTCCATTTCTGGTCTCTGGAATGGAGATACTGAACTAGATTTCAAAGCGAGAAGCAAGACAACTGTTGCTAAAATTATGTAGAATGTATATGAAGATAACACCTGTATTATGTTCAATCTTAGTGTTTGAATGGTGCTATCTTCTCAATTAATATGTGACTTTCATGAAAAGACAGAATTTTTTCATATAGAATTTCATTATCACTTCATTTAATTAAAATATAATAGTTAATGTGAAATTTCTAACAGTGCACTACATACTTGCTTCTTGGATACATATTTATTTTTACTTAGGAAAAATTCTGATAACTATGAATGTAGCTGACTTCAATGGGATAATAGTCTGAAATATGTTATCCAGTGTATTTAAGGCATTAGTAATGTATTTTAAAGAATTCTAACATTTTGACAGAACTCCTTCAATACAAATCTTTGTGAATCACCTCATCTATTACTGCCAAACCAAAAGATATCTGTCATGAAAAAAAAAATCAAAATCTTTAATTTCTTCTTGAATGGGATTTCTGGTATATACTAGAACATCAAAATTGTTCCAGTAATACAATGGCTGTTCCAGTGTTTGAGTTACTGATTCAGCACCAAGAACATTAGCGCACTCTGCAACTGCCCTGGGAAAGAGGGATGGCATTGAGCCACTCCTTTCCTAGCACAGGATTCTCAAATACTGGCTACATAAAACCTATGTCCACTGTATTTTTGCAGTTTCACAAACCCAGAAAGACATAATAGGGTGCCTTGAATGGAAATGGAAACTGGATCTTTGATTTCAAAATTAAAGAGATTAAAGCAACTAGGACTCATTCCTCAATTCTGTAGCTGTTAGTATTTGACAAAGAGTTGGGATTCTTTTCTAGAAGTCTATATTCAGTGCTAAAAAAGTACAAGCTTATGAGTTTCTTTTCCTCTTATGTCTGATCAGCTTCCCTGAATATATTATATTGACCCTCAGATTCTGTATTTTTAGTCAGTAATTAAGTTTATTTGCTCAGTTTCAGGTAAGAAACTTGTATGTCAAAATATATGTTTGCATTAATCTGTATGAAATATGATGTGAAAACAGACTTTCAGAAAAGCTTCAGTTGTACTTTGCCTTAAGACCAAGAGGGAGGTTAATTAACTGTTTCCAATATTGTTATCCGTTATATTTGCTGTTTTCAAAATCTATAGATTTTATGGGAGTAGTTATAAAGGAAAAAACATGTATTAACATTAAGTAATTATTTAGTAATATGTATTAAAATTGCAGATTTTGTCAAAAGTCTGTTTAGATAATGGAAAAATATTAGGTCCTGTTATAGTGCATCCTAGTAGTCATTGTCACTGAAATGACACTGGATTCTTAGGTAAAATAGTTTACTGAAATAACTGAATAATCTCTTTCATTTTATTAGAAACTCTATGCAATGACATTTGAAATACATAAAATTAGTAGAGTGTTAAGTTTCTCTTTTGTAAGTACAGAGAGAACCTCAGGTTATATACATAATACCAGATATTTCTAAAATGAGAAGAAAAACTCCAAACCTTATCTCAGGGAAGAAGGAAAGAAAAGAAAGCGAGGGAAGAAGGGCTGAGAGACCAAGGGATAGTGACACTAGCAGAAGACAGGAAGGAGAGGGAGGCAGGTCAGGGAAGAAAAGGAGAATTCTTGGCCACTACTGCTTCTGCATTGTGTCTTTCTCCTTGGCAATAAATGAATTGACTTGTATATACTCATAAATAGTCCAGAAATTCAGACTTTTATGGTATTTTTGTATCCATGACAGGAAACAACTTGTTTTATTTCCTATTAGTACATTTCACAGATCCCCACATGAGTGAATGGTAGAATGGTTTGGGTTGGAAGGGGCCTTAAAGATCACCTAGTTCCAACCCCTGCCACGGGCAGGGATGCTTTCCCTAGACCAGGTTGCTCGAAGCCTCATAAGTGCTCCATTAAAATGTGGTTTGTAACTGTCTTAGACACTCTGAAATGCTTTACTTGTCAGCTTTGCCCACTGCATTAAACTTCCAGACATGTTTGGAGTGGCCATAGTGATTGCATTACTTAAATAGAGCAACAAATAGGGCAGCAGCCATATGCCAATCAATTGGGTTGCACAGGAAGTCACAAGACACCAATGTGCTTACATCTGGTTACAGGCAGTACCACATCTGTTAGTATGACTCATTCTGTTTAGTGAGGGTCATAAGCCATTTGAAAAATAATTGTTTCCCTAAAAGTATTGTTAAAACTACACCAAGGTAATCAGTCACTCCAGCCAAAAATGTCTTGCCATGAAAATTGAAAATACAAGTGAGAGCTGACAAAAAAATAAGAACATGTTAGAAAGATTTGCGAGATGTTTGTATCTAAAAGTGTTCCAGATATACAAGCTGAAAGCCTGAAAATGCTGCATGCCTTTCAACTGGCTCATAATAACTGAGATATCAGATGATGGAAAAATGGGCTGTATGACTTCTCCTTCAGAGCTAGGTCATGCCTTGCCTCTGTCAGAAGCTGGATATCAGACTTGAAATACTGTCTGCATCTGTCACCTCCATATACCCTATCTGAGGCTGGATGAGGATATCTGTGATTTAAATATTTACATTGGGTCCCTTTTTAGTGTTTATAATGTTAGTAGAAACTTTATTACGTGCATTGTGTTAGGACTGTAAATATTAGCTTGGATATTAATAGTAGTCTTACAAACGCAGTAAACTGGCTTTGTTTACTTTCCTATTCAGTCTAAATTAAAAATTGTATTGTTGGAAACAACACAACAAAAAGCAGATCCCAGCTGATGAAGTGTTCAGTGTATACACAGAGTTTCTTTCTGTACTTCCTTAATGACAGGAAAGAAAACCTGGCATGCAATTGCACAAAACCATCGGTCTGCTTATGCCACTTAAACTGAACTGATGTAAAACAATTATCAACTTTGGGGCAATAAAGCTGATGAACCTCAGTTCAGTGGAATGTCTTATTAGTTACTGAAAGCAGCATAATCATTCTAGATTATGCTTAAGGATTTGAAAAACTGAAGGAGAAGGGGAAATAGACCAATGTAATTAGAAAGTAATAGGAGTAATAGATGAAAATAACCTTAATTATGCAGTCCAGTTTCAAGACTAAAACCTTGGTTGTTGTGGAACAGCCACTTAGAAAGAACAATATGATATGACAGTCCCACAGAATTCCTTACAAATAGGTCCACTACCAAGTGAATCTAATAAATTCTCTCTCAATACTATTTGCCCTAGCAAATGGGCTCAGTGTTTCCATTTTAAATCCACCTTCAACATCTTGATATTGTCCAATATGAAGTGAATACATGAATTCTGTAGCCGTTACTTGTTCAGAACAGAAAAAAGCTGGATCTGTCACAATTGGTGGCTGAAATTCTCACTAGGTAGTGTGAACTATATTCACTATTATATTTTCAAAAATGTATTTATGTGTGTGTCTTGACCAGAAACTAAAATGTCTCAAGACTTAGCATCAAAAGCAAAATATTTATACATATGTATATTTACAAATTTATTTTTAGCTACATATTTTGCTTTAAAAAATGGAGCCAAGACAAGTAGTATGTTATACAGCTGTATATGTCTGAAAGTAATCAGTTCCAAACTGTGTGACAAAATCTTCCATGAAAATAAAAAGGCTATTCTTGAAGTTCTTCAGAAAGACAGAAGAAGAAAATTTCAATAAGACAAGGCAAACATATGATCCAGATGGACAAGGTTTTAATTTTGTAAGAAGAAGGCAGTTTATACTACAGAAAACTGTAGTATAAACAATACTATGAGTTGACAGCCCAACAGCTGACCATGGCCTGTGGCTACAAAAACGAACCCGTGGAGAAATTTCACCATCAATTGTATTGGTGCATGTTAGGGAAGAGAGCAGCACAATACGTGAGAAAAAAAAAAATCAAGACAAAACACAGTAATTCTGTGCTAAATTGAGGATTGATTGGGTTAGGCCACTGAAGAGTAGATGCTTGAGCACAGGGGAATCTGAAACCAAACAATTCAAATGCAGCATAATATGCAAGCCATTGTGATATGGCAATATTCCATTATAGTGTAACCAGATTCCACAAGCAATTGCTCTTCATTCAGAGGTAGAATCCAGATGTTGCAATCATGGCTTCCTGGCCCTATGCACAATACAGATGTTCACAGATCTCACTTCACCTGCCTTGCAATCCAGGTCAAAGTAGGATATAACAGGTAATAGGAGTAAAGAGAGACTATAGCTAATCTGAGTCTTTCTGGTTAGTGATTTTTACTGGCTGCTGTCATAGCAGAATTTTCAGATTACAGTCTAAAAATGTAAAATTGAAAATGTAGTGGCTGCTTAATAGAATTTTTTTAAGTGGCGAATTACAGTTCTCAGCAATAACAGACAATGCCTTACCCAGTTCGTGCACTGTGTGCAGTATAGCAGTGGAAAATCAGCAAGCTTTTACTAGCTTATTCTATCTAAAATTCTCTTCTATCTAAACCATTTTTTTCTATCTGAAATTGTTATACTTTTGTTTTCAAGCTACAACAATAATACATTTTTGCACAGTGCATTACATACCAAGGCTGGTTTAGGCTGATGAAACTGAAAGTCCTGTGCAGGTTTCCAACTTCTTCATGGAGGTCCTGGACAGTGCCTTAAAACCTAAACTCTTCATAACATCATAACTTTAAACAAAATATTCAAGATAGCAAAACTGATTTGTTGGTTTGGACACCTGCCTGCCATTGACAGCATCTGAGTTCAGTTGTCTGCTCTTCCAGTGATTCCCTAGGGTGACAAACGCAAGTCAATAGTGTCATCAAGCTATGAAGGCTTTTAAGACTGTTCATATTTTCTTTGGCTAATCCTACAGTGTGACCTTGGCATATGCCCAGATCCCCCAAGACACCTGGACCTGACATCTTTAACCCTGAGGGAGTTACAAACATCTCTCATCTGTGATTAAAGTCCCCAGCTGACTGATCTTTCTGCATACTTCTTCAGAGGGTATGTTGTGACTCTTGGATACACAAGATTTTTGTTGGTAGCTCTTAGGATCAGGAATATTATCTCCCTTGGGTATATAAGTCAGTCAAATAGACTGAGAGCTAGTTTTACCAAAAATAAGTGGTTTCAGAAGATTTTGAAAATGTTTCTTTCATTCCCCACTCTTAACTGTGCCATGCTGCCCTGAGAGGTAACTACCACTGCCTCCATGAGAAAGGATTCATGTAAGGATTCATGTAATCCATGTAAGAATTCATTAAAATCCATGGTATCTCTGGAGAGACTTGTTCATCTGATGTATGCTCCTTAAGTCTTTTAGCTTAAGTACACAACAAAATATGTTCATGTTGTAGACTTGGATGTATTGTTTTCAGATAATGTAATATAAATTGTGGTTCTGTGTAGAACTAGAAACACACTGGACACCTGAAAATGGCACACAGTACATGACGGAGCCCAGAACGGTGGCTGCTGCCATCACTGGAGGTGCATGTTGCTGTCACTGCAGGCACTGATGTCCAGCAAAAAGGTAGGAAGCCTTGGTCTGAGTTTGTGGGCAGAAAGCCATCACACATGCTTGTTCACACATCCAGGAGGATCTCTTCCATGACTAGTGGGTAATTTCCAGGGTCATCCTTTTCACCCTTTTAAAAAATGGGTGTGCTGTTTCTTTTTCTAGTCACTGGGGATTTTGCCTGACTGCCAGGATTTTTCTGATTCCCTTAGGAATGGCTTGGCAACATCATCCAATTCTTTCATGACCCTGGGGTGCACCTCATCAGGTGCCATGGACTTACATGTGTTTAAATTCCGTGAGAGGTCTCAGACCTGGTCTTCTACAATGGGAGAGACTTCATTGTCCCTACTGCTGCCTTAAGGTTCAGGGTCTTGAAAGATGTATGAAGAGAGGTTACCATTGAAAACTGAAGCAAAAAAATTGTAGGTTTCCTTCGCTTTCTCCATGTTGGTTATCAAATTTCTGTCTTACTGTTTTCTTTAGTCTTCATTTTCTGGCCAATGTACCGGTAGGAATCTTTATTATCCTTTGCATCCCTTGAAAATTCAGCTCATGACTTATAAGTAGAATAAAGTTTGAAGCCCAAATCTATGAAGACACTTTATACCTAGCATCACACTAACCTCAAAGTGAGATGGAGTTAGGAATGGACTTAGGTTTCTAATATTTGGTAGAGCTAGATCTTTGTCTCATACATTATTCAATCAACATCATAAAGAATAAACCACAAAACTTTAGCTATTAACTTTTTAAAATAATTTTTGTGTATTGTCTGGAAATGAACATTTGAAACACATATTCAAAACACATTCTTACTGCCTTTTTTCCCAGTTTTTTTTTTCTGCATTTCGAAGTAGTTGAGAATTTAGTTTAATGTTACAATGTTTTTCCCATGAGGTGGACTAAGTAATTTTGGCAATTTAAATGTTGATTCTGAGGTATTGATGTGGGCAAATGTAACATTCATTATACTCTCTGCAGTAACTTGGAAGTAGCTCCAGCCATTAAATCTTGTATAATTGAAAATTTGAATACAACCTAGGACACCATGGCTTGTCATCTTTTGTGCATGTTCTATGAACAGAATGTCCTTTTTCCAGCACTGTCACTGGAGCTACTCAAGAACCATCTGGATGCAATCCTGCGCCATGTGCTTTGGGATGACCCTGCTTGAGCAGGGAGGTTGAACCAGGTGACCCGCTGTGGTTCCTTCCAACCTTATTCACCCTGTGACTGTGATTATTGAGACTGAGCTCATGCAAACCTTGGATGGAAAAACACCGAAAATAATTTGCAACCAGGGCGACCAGGTATTTGTGCAATCTGCTGGCATGTTTAGGAAACTGTCATGAAAAGCTGTATTAATGCAACTGAAGACATTTATCGTGGCAGTGGCTATAAAATCTTGAAGCTCCCCACTGTCACCAACTGTCCCCTTACCCACCATCACAAAACTGTCTGGTCTTTTATGACTGGGGCTGAAAATACATACATGCATTTCTTATGGGGTCATATGAGAAATATCATGTAAGTGCTGGTTTTTTCTCCATATGTTCTGAAAAAGTATTTTGGGGGGTTTTTCCTCTCAATTTGACTTTCTAGTGTAAAGCAAAAGGTAATAAAACTGTTGAATAATACTTTGATGTTCACTATTATGACCCAGGATAAAAAAAGCGCAAAACTAAAAGCAGAGTTAGGCATTTTGCAGAACTGAGGTTAAAAGTGCAATTAAAATTAAAGAAAAATGTGTATTGGGCTAACAATATGTAAGTACTCAATACATGGCACTAACAATACATAAGTACATTTATAATGTTGAGAAAACAAAACAGTCTGGTTCTGGTACAGCTTCTTTCGAATGACATTAGAATTTTCTGGGTGATTGGTCAGGTTACGATTGCGCGTGGATCCTTCTCATTGGCCAGAACATCTGGTGATAGAGACGTTGCCATTACGGGGTGTGAGGTACCCAGCTAACAGATAAGCTTTCTGTCTTTGATACACTCCACATTGTCTAACACAGGCCAGAGGGCTTCCTCTGGTTGGCTATCTCTGCAGCACTGTTAGTAGCACAAAAGCCCTGTCATGCGGATAACTGGCAGTGAATTCCATGGATATGAGGAGCTCTAAACCATCACACCCTGACCTTCATCTCCAGTGTGGGAAAGGCACTGTGCTATTGTAGCTGCAGGCACTTGAGCAGCCTGCAGACAACTTATAGTCACTGGTTTTCTAACAACTGGCCTCCAAAGATAAGCCTCAGTCTCCCAACTGCTTGTTCTATGGCAGAAAGATTTCATGTCAGTACCTAGAGAGAACATTTGCATCAGGAAATCCAAAAGCAGCAAGGATATGGGAAAACTCTTTGGTCCTGTGGTTTTCATTCAGCAAATAAAACACACCTTAGATAATTCAGTTCCTTGAATGTCAATGTTGAAATCCAGGAGATAATCAATCCAAGTGTGGAGAGCACTCCCACTTCAAAATGGAAAATATTCCATTTTGGTCTTCCAAAAAAAGTTCCCAGATTTTGCCATTATAGACAGAAGTTCTTAAAATTTCTTCTTAAAAAAGCCCAGCCAAACAACCCAAATGTAGAGGGTAAAATTGAAAATAAAGCTTTCTATTGTAAGATTAAATTTGGGTTTTAATTACCTTTTCACAAAAACTATTACCTTTTTTTTTTTTTTCTCTATTTGAATTGGAAATAAAAAAAATCTATTCAAATCCTTATGGAAAAACTTGTTTGAAGTAGCTGAATGCATCATTCTCTTGTAGATGAGATGCTAAAAAAAGTTTAGGAAATGTCCCTGTTTCCTAACCAAAGAAACCAGACGTGATCAGATCAAAAGAGAAAATGATTGATCAGATGAAAACAGAAAATAATCACTCTGTTATAAGCCTCAGTGGGAGAAGGACAAAGGTTCCACCACATATTGCAGCAGTGGAAGTTTGCTATCTTCTTCCTCTGACGGGGAGTTGTGGTCATGCTTGACTGATCTCTAGTTCAAAGCAATCTACAAACACTGAGTATTTCAAATATCATACTGGTAGGGAGGCAGGGACCTGTTATTCTTCCAGCTGGCTTTACAGATTTCCTGTTAGACTGTGCAGAGAGGTCAAACAACTTGCATAGGGTCATGGAAGGAAAAAGAGAGTTTCACTGCAGTATTAGCTTTCAGTCCAGTGCTCAGAGAGCCAAACTATTTTCTTATCACCCTGATATATTTGAGGAATTCTCGACATATCTCAAAAGAAAAAGACAAACAAAAAACCAAACAAGAAAACACCTGTCAGCCTCTAAATGAGAAAGATGTCACTTTTCTGTAGAAAATATGTTCACATATTTTCTCTCTTCTTATATTTATACTTTAAAATGTCTGTTTAAATACAGTGAGACTATAATACTTATGTTAGTGCCAGGTGTGATGCACTAATGGGTTATGGTGGAATAAGAAAGGCAGTAAATGCTCCTTGCTCCTTTTACTTTATGTTGTTTTGACATTGCCCCTTTGCAGGATCTACTGCTTCATCCACATTTGACTGGAAATGAGGCAGAGCTCACATTAGTAGAGGAAGGAACACAGTGAAAAGATGCCACCCTTTAATCTAGCTTCCTGTTTAGTTGTTAAATATCTTTCCATGTTTCCACATCCATAGATTTACCCTTTGAACACTCGTATCTTTTTGCAAACTCATGTATGCATTTCAGTGCTTGTACATTAATATGGACAGCCAAGTCCATATTAATGTACACGAGGTGAAGTGCAAGTATGGAACAACATTTCCATCCAAATGATCCATACAAGAACTGTCAAGCCTTTAGACACAATTTATACTGCTGTCAATGAAAATGGAAAAGCAGAAATACCTCTCACGTGGTTCATTTATACATGAGGAATGGAGCTTCTATGGCAGAGTAAATTTGAGTTCATAGTACCTATGCTTTTGTCTCTTCCTTAGTCTGAGCACTTTTAAACTGAAGAGAGTGGAAGAAAACAAATGAAAGACATAATGAAATATGACAAAGGAGAAAAGCTATGAGTTAAGTGGAGCTAGATATACAAAACCTGTTTCACTGCATCACAGGGTATGTGCAGTCAATAATGTGTCTGCTCAACCCACATGGAGGTACTCAGAGGTACCAGGAAGAATTTGAAGGAACCTAGAGATAGGTTGAATTAGATACTAGGAAGACATTCATAACTGTGAGGCTGTTGAGGTGCTGGAACAGGTTGCCCAGAGAAGTTGTGGGTGCCCCATCCCTGGTAAAGTTCAAGGCCAGGCTGGATGGGGCATTGAGCAAAATGTAGGCAGATAAAGCTTAGCTTAAAGAGTCTTCCTTAGCATCTGGCTCTTATGCTACTACTTTAATTTTTGACTGTAGGCCCTAGGCTCTTCCAGAATTAGACAACAGGGGTTTAGGACATAAATTTTAAGCTGAAGTGCAGAAACTAACATTTTCATATTTAGACCTTTAGTGGATTGACCCATTTTGGACTTAAATCTTCAAAGTGAAATTGAATATGCTTTAAACATGACGTGTATAATTGCAATTCTGTCCTTTTTAAAATGAATTTACTGTGCTTCAGCTGCATGGCCATAAGAACTTGCATTTTCCCTCTGGAAGGGCTTAAACAAAGAGTGCAGAGAATACTTGAATCCTAACTGCCCTCTTGCTTAGCTGTTTGACACACTCATGAAATGTGAAATGTGGCTTTGGATGTCCTCTGCACTAAGAACTAAATACAAGCTTCTCATTTCCTGCATGGGTGAACTATTCAAAAAGCTACTAATTAAGGAGTGGTATAATACCCACAGTACAAGCTACAGAGATACTGCTTCAAACAAAATGGGATGTGACAGCAACATTTCATAAGGAACCCAGGGTAGCAAACATTGAGAATAGCCCAAGCTCACCTCCTGGATGGGGTCAGCCTCAGCAAATGGGCAAAGAGATTATTAAACTGGATCTTCTAAGAAAGATCGTGTTAGAGACAAGGCTGAGCACTGCAGAGCATGACAATGGGACAGATGTTTTGTGCATGTGTTTGAGCAGAAGTCCTGCCAGGCACCTACCTGAGACAGGCATCTTGGGATCATGCAGTGTACTTTAGTGGCTAAACCCTTTGGTTCATTGACTGTCTCCTATTTCCCAACAGACAATGGTTTATGAACTCTGCACTACATTTCTTTCTAATCATTTTCCTCGCCCACTCAAAAAGGAACAATTTCCTGAAGTAGTTTACAATAGTCAAGAAACTCAGGAAGGCATTTCCAATTATGGCTGAAACCATGAACCTAAGCTATTACACAAAACCTCAGTTCTCTGTGGCAATACTGGGATTATGGTTTAGTTGCTTTTATTGTGGAAGTTTGAAACGTCTTTCTTAAAGCTTTTATTGTGTTATAAAGCAGAATACTTGCTGTACTGCAGAACTTCAATTTTAAAATGTTTTAAAATGAAATATATTGAAATGTCTAGCCTACTACTCAACAAAAAGAAAGAACATTATTGACCACTTAGAAATTTAATACTTACCACAAGAAACAATAATATCCTTACGGCACAAAAATATGATTTTAAGGGACAGTTACGAGCTGAATAGGCTTTTTCCCCTCCACTGTATAAGAAGTAAGTAGTATCTGAACCTCTGCACACAGAACAGAAAAGTGAGCTTACTAGATATAAACCTTGCTTTGCTCAGTGGCAAAATATATTTGTTCTGGAAATAAAGAGGACCACAGCAAGAAACAGCAAAGACTGATTTTTGGGATCATAAATATAATGAATTTATATTCTATTGGCCTCAGTGAAAGATAACAATACTATTTGTTTATGACTTTAAAAGTTTCTTTAATATGGAAAGATATGATAGAGAGATCCTGTATTTAATTTTCTATTTTCAGTTCATTACTGAAGAGTGTTTTATGGCAACTACCATTAAACCAAAGAAAATGTGACATAAAAATGTCTGGTTTTAAAACAGAAGTCTGAAGATATGTTGTCTTTTACTTTACTGTGATGTTTATGTGGTTGGTTCCCTCTTGGTTTTCATGGTGTCATGCAGCAATGTTAGGATGGGACATGATGAGCAAAGTATCTGACTAATGATTCTTTCATTCATACTGGCTTTGTAGCTTTAAATATCCTACCAGTATACTCAGTCTGGACTAATCCATGAGCAAATGTCATATTTTTGTCTATCTTTTGCATTACATCCAGCACCTAGATCCATTTTATTCAGTGTTTTGAAAGAATTTTTATATGTGCTTATGGTTTTCTTCTTTCTCATCTATTTTTTATTTAGTCCAATATAACTTTATTATCCATAATGAGGAGAAAAGGGGAAATGCTAATAAAACCTTTAGAAGAATTAACAGCGTCCTTATTCAAATCCCTTTTCTGCAGATCTCTTTGGATCAATCTGCATACACACTGTCTAGACAGCAACTGAATATCTCTTTAAAATATTAATGGAAAATATACATAGAAAGTAAACTCACAAATAATTCAGAGCCAATTTTGATACCTGTTCAAAAGCTAAAGAAACTCAGAAATGCAACTTTGTCCATTCAGTCCTGTAGTGCCTTCAAAGTGCTCTCATATTTCTCCATGCACATTTGCTATTCGTGTTTGTATTCGCTTTCGTGTTATATTTGCTGCCAACAAAATTCCTTTTCCTAGTACTTTGTAAACACATCTGTCCAGCAGAAAAAGAAAACCACCAGCAGTTGATTTCACATATTTTTAACAAATGTTCAGGAAAATGTGACTTGAATTCACTATTGATCTAGCCTGGACTTGGATGAAATTCCTTTTGACGGTGAGGAGTATCCTTTTTACAGAGTCACCCTCAGCCGCTTACTAAAAAGAAAAAAAAGTTGACATCATCATTGTTTAATGAGTTCAGAGAATTGTAAAAATAAAACAGTAGATATATCTAATATTATTAAAAATGTTTACTGATTAATAAAACTATTATACAGCCCAAATTACAAATTAGGTAGGTGTTGGGTGTAGATGACATTTTCTGTATCATGCTCATGCTGAAATCATGCTCATTCATATATCAGTAGCATTTGTATGCTAAGAAATGTGATCCATTTGCCAAAGAAAGAAATCACTACATAAAAATATTGAATTTCTTTGGCTGCTGATGGTGTTTTTCCTATTACTCTGTTTTTCTTCTCTATTATACCAAACAATGTTGGTGAGAAAGAGAAAGAGCAATAAGGTTTTGATAAAGTTGTGGGACAATACTCAAAGAAAGGCTTTGGTAAGTTTTTAAAATTAATATTATTATCAAGGACACAAACTCATAATATACTTACATACTCTGCATAAGACTAGAAATAAATTAGGCTTCTCAAGCACCAATCTATACAGGTTTAATTATTTCCAAGACTTCTCTTGTTCGAAGTAGTGCATTAACTTCCAAATTAGATTTAGCCTATTGAGTTGAGAGTGTAGATGTAGACATGCTATATGTGACAAGCAAGAGAATGAAAAAACCATACAGACCCATGAAATAAAATCCTTTTCTTTTTTTTTTTTTTAATATTTTAAGTAAACTAAAAAGAAGGGATGTACAATCCATTTGGCTTTGCAGAACTCCTTTCATTAAGTCCACTAAAATATGCATTCACTGTATTCAAATGAATTTTGCCTATCAATTTTCAGGGCTCAGTGCCATGAACTGTGAAACCCCTCCTCTGCATTGAAGGTACACTTTCATTAAATAAAAATATGCATTTAGTTTAATTCTCCAAAAGGCCTGGGTTGAGAAGTGGGTTGAGACAGGCAGTGCAGTGTTTAGAAGGCTGCCAGAGATGGGTTGTTTTTTCTGCTCCTTCTTGGAGTAGCATCCATCACAGGTGATTATTAATGAACCAGAGCATAAGAATGTCCCTTTCTCATGGATGTTTTAAACATCCCTGCTCTTTTCCCCTTTCCCTTTAGCGTTCCTTCTTTTGCAGACTCAAGCACTCCTATTACAAGAAATGCCTTCTAGCATCAGTACTATGAACAATCTCATCTCAGGACTTTTGGCAAAACTCACATTTTCTAAAGACTGTTTTAAAACTTCACCCATGATGATTTTATTTCTGTTTGTGGAACAGTAATTTTACAATTTCCTTGTGAATGCACAATATTTCAACAAGGAGATAATGTTTCCTGAATGTTTTCCTTGTGATCACAGTTTGATCCCTGGAACTGCCATCTGCTCAAAACTGCCAGCCACAGTTTACATGAAATATCCTGTTTCAGCAAGCAGTGCATAATCAAGAAGTGATTCTTCACCTCCTTTTAAACAAAATCCCTATAACTTTAATTTGGGGCATTCAGGCTTTACTAAAAATCCAGAACAACTTAAATATAAAGCAAGTTGTATAATGATGCTTGGCAGTTGGAATAGATCGCTGCAGATGTATAATTCTTGTAGCAATTTTTGTTATATTTATTTATTCCCCTCCAACCTTAGTTAACCATTAAGAAAAGAAGAAAATATTGCAAGCAATATATTAATACAACAATATATTTGTACGTCTCCTCTTGGAAGTGAAGTAGCACTCTCTGACTTGAATTAATAGAGAGTCACTTTTCCTTCTGTCAAAGCAAGAGGAGTTTTCTCTGATGTCTTCATAGTTTTGCATCATCTAGTCTGATACGAGGCACCTCCTTCCTTCCCATCCCACCTGAATGCTGCTGCAGAGGAGTTCAGCTGATCCTGGTGAATGGGAAAGAGCCAGGAGGATGGATGCAGTCACCAGTGCCAGCAGGGAGTGCAGGATGGGAGCCAAGAAGGTTGGTGGGGGGCTGTGGGAAGGACACCATGCCCCTCACAGAGGTGACTGGATGCTGGATGCTTTCAGCTCCAACCCAGGAATATCTTATGACTAAAAGGGAAAAAGAGAACTGTGATAATTAGAGATAGAGAATTCTAAGATTTCCTGCAGAAAGGAATTGTTTTAAAACAATATTTTACAAGTTTTTTTAAAAATAAAATTAGTTTAGATGATCCAACTCCTGGATTTTAAGGGTCCTTGTCAGCTCGTGGTACCAAAGGCATTACACATAGTGCAGGAGCACAGGGCAGCTTGTGTGGCAAAATGGCAGATGCCAGCTCTGGATTTCCCACCACCAACACCATTTTCATGGCAAGGCTGCCCACAGCCAGCAGTTAAGCAGCATATTTTCTTGAGATTCTTTCCCTGACTATGAACTAATATTTTTCCTGACAAAGCTTGTTTCACTGGCTATTTTTTTGTTAATTTTATTTTTATTTTCAAAGTGAGAGTATATTCTCAGTAGGTATGTGGGATTTGGGTGTTGAGCTCCTTAACTATCACATCATGGGTAAATGAATGAGATACAGGGAAACCAAAGCCTTCTGTCCCTTATGCAGATCTTCTCCATGTTTCTCTTCAGGGTGCCTCTACGCACATTCATTTTTGTAAGATGAAAAAGCATCTAAGGTTTGCAGCACTGCATTGAACTGCACTGCAAACAGGTTAGCAAGGGTTTCAGAACCAACCAAGGAAACAGCTCTGGCTTTAAATGGCCAGTGTAGGAGCATATCTCAGACCCCAAGTAGTTCTGAATACTACCTACAGAAACAGCTCAAAAAACAGCCCATTAAAGTGAGACGTTAAATTGCGTGCCTCCCTTGTCAAACACAAAGGTTTTGTGAAGAACTGGTAACTGAAATCAAGAATTATTTGCCTGTAATCCGAGTTACATGTACCTCATATTTGAGGCATTCTTAGTGGAATATAAAAAGGTGGAAATACAGGCTGGTTACTTTATTTTAGTGTAAAATATTTTGTACTATGTAAAAAAGCACTACTGGGTATGCTACTTTAAAAGACACAGAGGCTTGAGTGCAGCCCATTAGATTTTAGGCTTTTAATTAAGATATATTTGTTGAAAGTTTAGTAAGCCTAAACGCTGCCAGTGGAGGAAAAGGAGAAATCCACCTTATGCCAGATTTTTATGGTAAAAATTTTTGGATGGATATTAAGATTATTAAGACATTTTTATTCTAAAAACCTAACCAAACTGCTAGGGAGAATGCTGTTTTGTATCAGCACACTGATGCAACCTTCCCTTTTACATAAAATCTTTATGCAATTCACTTTCCTGTATTCCTGCTGAGGGCATTTTTTTTTCTGTTATGATACAGAAATACTTTGTGCCTTGTATTAATCACATGGATGGGGCAGCCATACCCTTCCTGCTCAGGAGGCACTCTGGGTACTCCTCACCCCTTATGACTGTGAAACTTCTCTTTTCCTGGTGTAGGCAGCCAGGCATGCTGGGATGCCTGGCAGAAGAGCCAGGTGTCCTGCTTTAATCCCTGCTGGCCACTAAGCCTCACACAGCTGCTCACTCACTCTCCCATGGCAGGATGGGAGAGAATCCAAAGTGTAAAAGTGGCAAAACTGGTAGGTTGAGATAAAGAAAAGCTTAATTGGGAACGCAAAAGCTGCACATACGAGCAAAACAAAACAAGAAATTCATTCACCACTTCCCATAGGCAAGCAGATGTTCAGCCATCTCCATGGGAGCAGGGCCCCATCATGCATAACTCTGACTTGAGATGACAAATGCCATCCGTCCAAACATTCATCCTTCCTTCCTTCCTTCCGTCCTTCCTCCCTTCCCCCCTTTCCCCCCTTTCCCCCTTCCNTGACCATGACACCACATGGTGTGGGATATCCCTCTGGTCACTTGGGGGCTGTCCCAGCTGTGTCCCCTCCCAAATCCTTGTGCACCCCACGCTGCTCACTGGTGGGATGGGGTAAGAAGCAGAAAAGGCCTTGACTCTGTGTGAGCACTGCTCAGCAACTGCTAAAACATCCCCATGTTATCAACAGTTGTGTTGTCACACAGCCCTATAGTAGCTACTGTGAAGAATATTAACTCTACCCCATCTCACCAGGACTGGCAGCCTTTCTCTCTCTCTTTATTCCTACTTTGGGTATTTGAAATTCACAAGCAGCAATTGTCAGGTAGAAAAAAAAAAAACAAAAAAAACAGAGGCAGGGAAAATTCTTAAAATACTGCAAACAGCAACGAAGTTGGTTCTCAAAACAGAACAACAATTTATCCTTCAGAATGAAAATATTTATTACCAAAATAAATTTATTGCAGAAAAAAAACCAAACAACCCAATCGTCCACAGATATATGACCACAAAACCTTTGCTTATGTTTTTCAGCAGAAAGAAAAGGGATGTTTGATCTTTTCTAAAACACTACCAGCCCCATAACTCATTGCCCCTGTGTCACACCACAGCTACTCCCACATGCCCAGGCAATATATAAAAGCCCAAGAGTCCATTATTACAACATCCCTAGCACAGTATTTCACTTGACTTGGCATAACATTGTCCTTGAGAAAGACAGTAGGAAGCTAACATTTTTTTCAAAGCCAAGCTTACACTTTGCATACTTATTTCTACAATTCAAACTTCCAAACTTTCAAAAATTCTAAACTTTATCTCTATTTCTACTTCTGACTTTTGTCAGTATTGCATCTGCGAACACAATGAAGTGCAGTTCCCAATATTTGTTTTCTGAGCTTTCCTAACTTTGGTGGTGTTTGATCACCTAGCTCTGAGATAAGAAAGTTCCTATAGTTTATAGTGATTATCTTATCAGGGTTTACACAAGTCTATAAAGACATTATCCATACCACCTCTGTCCTCCCCTGAAGGATATATTGTGTTCACCACCTCCATTGAGCAGCTTTGTATTGGACTGGATAATTACCTTTTATAAAAATATATTGATTTGTATTTACTGCCTTTTAGCTACTAGCTATTTCCTAATTACTCTGTATATGAAGAGGGGTTAGCTATTTCAGACTGCTTAACTTATGTAGACTGGTAAGGAAATTCCTCTTAAACAAGTAAGCAATAACAAATGGTGGGGTCTTCCTAGGAGGATCAATTATTGCAATCACTTTCACAGCTTTTATCCTGCTGGAGCCACCAACATCTTACATTTAAGTTCCTCTCTCTCTTCTCCTTGTTCCTATATTTTATATGTGTGTGTATATACATATATAGATATATATTTGTATATACAATACCCTGTATGTAAGAAATACATTGTATATTCAAATGCAGATATGGCAAGTGAAATTCAGTCAATTATTCCAGGTTTCAGAAAGACTGTAGAAAGCTGATCCTTTGAAGCTTGCTGACAATCTCATGATGCTATGTTAATCAAGTCCCTTTGTGGAAGGATTTCTTCTGAAACTACACAGTTTGTCTGTTTAGTATTCCCAAGACATTTTCACAGCCCTCCTTGGAGAGCCATATATTTTCTAGATCGGTAGGAATGAATATAAAATATGGAGTTTTCTCGTTTTATCTATCTTGGCAGTGTGCCATTTGGATTGACTTCAACTGTTAAGGAATTAGTAAGTCTGTTTATTTTTTAACGTAGGAAGGTTGTGCTTTTCTCTAATGGATAAAAAAAGAAAGCAGGCTTCCCTTCTTCAAGTAATTTATACTCTTGTTAATTTAAGAAGTCAACAAAGGTTCAGTTCATTTAACAAACTTGCTAAAGTACACGCATGAAAGGATCTTTCATATTTTAAAATGTAATTAAGCCGCTGTGTTTATCTGAGTACGGATGTAATAAGCAGAACTAAGTCTAGTATATTACCAAAAAGTAGTTGAAACACTAATTTTTACAAGCCTTATGCCTCAAAGTTGGTATGAGATTTCAGTCTGTGACAATATTTAATACTAGTAATTTTTTAATGCGTACACACCTACAAGTTTGGCTGTCACTGGAAGTAAGAAATAGAGGAAAAGAAAGAGTGTGGAGGAAATGCCATCTAAAAATCAGATTCCAAGTTTGAAAAAACACACCTCTAAAGAATGCTTACGTTCAGAAGAAAATTATAAACGTTCATTCACTTTGTTTTAATTTCTCTCAGAATTAGGCAAGCTCTGTAAGAGCTTTTAGGACATACAAGCAGGTCATGCTTTAAGAAGGTTATCTGCCCCCCTCCTTCCCAGAGTACCCCCCAGCACACAGCTATCTGAATTGCTTTATAAGTCTGGCGTCATTACGACCATAGATTATCACAGGTACAGTCACAGTCCTCCATCTCTGACACTAGTTGTTTATTCGTTGTTGTGAGTTGGCAGAATTTTTATTTAGGCAGAAATTTGCTCTGTTACTTCCTCATTTTTTTTTACAAACAGTACCAAGAAAATCAGGATTATATTTTTAATCATCCAGACGATGGCAGTATTTTCACAATTTAGTTACACAGTAGGAGAATATTGTTGAAAAGAAAGGGATTTCCTGGTCAAAGCTCAGGGGCTTTCTTTCTTTTTCTCTAATCTTCAATTATTCCTGCATGATCCAATCCTGTCCTTGTACTTCTTTACTTAACAAAAAGAGCTTTACTTAAGATCTTGCTGCTATTCCCCAAGTAACTCTGAAGTGCTTTCTGCAGTGTCTTTCAGCCAGTGTCACCTCACTATTGTCACTTTTCAAAACAAGTATTTCAGAGCAAATAATGCCTGGCTGGGCACAGATGTACGGGAAGAGGAAAGGTGGCAGGGGACCGTCCTGCCAGCCCCCAGCCATCACCCTGCCCCTGCAAGCTCAGTAAGTGCAGAAGGAGAAAGGATGTCTGAGGTATGGGGAGTCCTGGCCTACAGCACAGACGACACTGAGGTGCTTGAAATAGCCACTTTCCTCTGCTGAGAGCTTTAGTTGCCTGTGCCACAGGACCCTGGATCAGCTGTGGAAGAGCCTCTGTTGGTCCCTCCCCACCTTGTTTGGGAGCTGCATCTAAGGAGAGGGCTCATACCATTGCTCTTGCCCCAGGTGTCCTGCCATCCTCTTGGTGTCCTGCCAGCCTGGCCATCCTGTAGCCCCCAGGTCACCCCTGTGGTGGGCAGCCCCCTTCAGCCACGTGTGCTCTCAAGAATATGAAGCTCAGGCTGGGCTGACATCCAAGTCCAAATCAGCTCCGGAAGCAGGCACTCCTGCACCACATGTCCCCATGGGCTCAGCACAGGGTGCCTCCCTGGAGCCCACTCAGCTGCAAAGAAGCAGGTGAAGGCAGGTCCCATCCTTTATCAATCCCTACAGGAGACAGCGCAGCTCTCAGAGCATGGACAGGGACCCACCTTCCTCTCTACATCACTGCCAGATGGGTGTCCTGCTTGCAAAGCACAGTGAGCCTTGAACTCCGTGCCCCTTTTGGGTAAGGATGGGCAGTGCCTCCTTGTCCTCTGCTCCTTACCAACCCTGCCCCTCTGCCAGGTGCCAAAAGGAACTCACCAGGAGGTTGGCAACAACTATTAGCCACATGTTGAGGATGGAAACGTATGCACATTTCCTTTCACAAATTTTGAAAGTATTGGGGAAGAGAGGGGATAGTAGGAGATGAAAGCCTAAAACCTCATTAGTAGCCAGGCTACATGATCACTTGGTATCTGGGAAAACTCAATTAATGGAGCTGCAAAAATTGTTGCCTGTTCAGCTGCTGTGACAGCACTAGGTGTGTTCCTCTCTTTGAGATCAGTATCCTTTACATGGGCTGGGAACCCCTGGATATTCTCCTGTGTATGAGGCAACAGGCCCTTTGCATGAAGCTCAAAACTAAATCCAGCTGTATACGATGATTATTGTCCTCTGTCATGCAACTCCACTACTAATTTATACATCTTAATTCAAATAATAAAATAATAATCCACAGCATGAGATGAATATCTCTATTTGCATCTCTCCTGGTTTCAGCTAGGGTGAAATTAATATTTCTTTTCAGTAGCTGTTACAGTGCTGTGTTTTAGATTTAGAATTAGAATGGTGTTGATAACACACTTGGTTTTTTACTAAGATGTGTTTAACCTAAGTCAAGGACTTTTTTTTTCTCTTGTTTCATGTTCTGCCAGTGAGGAGGTGGGAAAGAATATGGGAAGGAACGAACTGACCAAAAGGATAGAACATCATGCCCAGTGTATAAAATGGGGGGGAATTATCTGGAACAGGGTCTGATCCAGGCTTAGGAAAGGACGTCTCGCATTGGTCAGTGGGTGGTTAGCAATCGCATTGTGCATCACTTGCTTTTTCCCTTTTAATTATCATTATTATTATTACATTTTACTTCATTTTCAATTATTAAACGGTTCCTATCTCAACATGCAAGCTTTGCTTTGATTTTCCTCCCCATTCTACCAGGGTTAGGGGAAGAGAGGTAGGGTTGAGTGGGCGGGTGCATGGTGTTCCATCTGCAACTGGTCTTAAAACCACGAAAGCATCACTGAGTTTTACTATAGCATGATACAGAAAAGAAGCTTTATTTGCAGCACAGTGGTCCCCTATTACAAGTTTCCTTTGCCTGAAGCACATGGTATTACCCATGGCCAGAGGCAGCATATTTGACTAATAAACAGTGACACAGCATTTCCCCTGTCTCTACACCTGAGCTATGGCTCTTCTGCAGGCTAGAGCAGCTCAAGTCACTTTTCCCATCCGCTTGCTACTGGTCACTCATGTCTCTATCTTATTTAATGGGTTCATTAAACCATTCCTGCATAGCAGCCCGTTCCCCACAACCCAGTTACATCAGAGATAAACCTCCTCTTTGTTTTCTGGTACAATGACAGAAGGCTTAAAATTAATTCAGTACACATATTCCCTTACTGGACTACAATTTTCCTACATGTTTCTCAATCTAATAATTATCCATAGATCCTGGATGCAAACTTTACGCTTATACTAAAGCCTCTCAACCATAATGGGTTGCAAGTATTTTAGATTAATTTAAACCAACGTTTAATTATAATGAACTTTACCAAAGTTACAGCTAATCCTATTTAAATGAGGACAATGATTATTATTTAAACAATTGTTTTAAACAAAAGCCTACCTTAAATTAACTTCCTACTATTTTTGGTTGGTTTTGGGTTTTTTTAATGAGTAAAAAGATGTCATAAAGAATGTATCTTGCTGTTGTTCATCGCTGTGAGTCTTTCATTATGGTGATACAGCCACATCTTGTACTCTTCCACAATAAGTGCTGCCACCTTCTTTTTAGCAGGGTGGAGATGCAGCTTTCTGGCAGACGGTAGTGTCACAAAAGATGGGACAGGAGCTCGGCCACAGCTTGACACAGGATTGTGTCCAGGTAGTTCTTGAATATCTCCAGTGAGGGAGATTCCACAGCCTCTCTGGGCAACCTGTTCCAGTGCGTGGTCACCCGCACAGTAAGGAAATTCTTCCTCATATTTAGGTGAAATTTCTTTCTTTTTGTTTTCCAAATAAAAAACTTTCAATGTTAGGATAACTTTTCTACTTTCAGAACCATTTTTACCACATTCAATTTTAAAATAATGCTCAAAGACGCTATACACAGGCTGAGATGTAAATGGCCTTTGCTGTCATGATTGTGGCTCACCTGAGAATTCACTTCATTTCATGTTCTAGATAGGACCATTGACATCCAGGCAGGAAAAGGTGAGCATGAGAGCATGACAATTAGGAGATCTGCAGTTCATCTCTACTAGGACACAATCAGAGGACTCTTTAAAAGATTCTTGCTTAGATGAATAAGAGGAGAAACTCCAAGAAAAGAAGCAAGGACTAAGCAGCTGAGATATATGTCAAAGAATCAAGTTTAATGAGTGTTTACAGCTGACCTTACACAATAAGTCTATAGAACTTTAATCACTTATGCATCTGAAGAGTCGTTTGTAGGTTTTTCCATATGCTGTATTTACAATGCTCATAACTATGTTGCTGAGTAATGTTAGGGTTATGTGCCAGAATTAACAGCAGGCTTCTTTTTCATCCACTGCCAACTAAATGCTTAGAACAGTTTATCATCCATAAATAATTATGTGATGTATGTAAGAATTTGTTAACTATCAGTCAATATTTTTATCTTTTATGCATTGTGGACATGTTTTTTATCTCCTCAGCGATCTTTAGTTAATACTGCTGGCTTTTTTTCTTTCATCTATTTCCAAAATAAAGATTACTACAAACAAGTTTATGGTACTCTTACAAGATCTATGGCCGTGAAAATCAGTGTTGCAACACCATATTCTTTTCTTGTTCCTGAATTTATCGTTCTAAGTTATTTCAAATCATAAAAACATCTTTGTGGTTATATATACTTGTCTAGAAGAATAGAAACTTCTGAGATTTGCCAGTTTTCAAGTATTCTACAAAACAGATGTGCTTATTACAAATAACTTTAATAGAAATCATCAGCAAAGAAATGAATGGGAATGGAAACAGGAAAACATGCAGTGGTCTTTCAAGTTTTTAAATATATTAGGGAGATCTTACCAAGTATATACTAAAAAGTCTGAGACTGCAAGCACAAGCGTATGACTTAGTTCTATCCTGTTTGCTGGTGCATGTTGCAGAGGCAAAAATGTGGAGGTCTGGTGGAGCCGAGTGACTGGAACAGCTTCACAGAACAAGGAGCACTGACAGCACAGACCCCTTCTGCGCAGTCTGCTGCTGCAGCATGCAGGGGTGCCAGCACGGGCACTTAGTGCCTCTGATGTGCAACCACTGAGTGCAGCTTTCAGAAGCCTGAAACGTGGCCTTGAGACCTTGTAGTGACAGCTAGCCCAGACATGCTGGCACAAATGTCTGTCAGTTAGATGTTTATTAGAAATTTAGAATTCATGCAATAATCTTTTATACAATTGCCTAGCTGAGCTGACAAAACAACCCCAACAACTGCTCTCTATGAAATCAAAAGTAACCAAATACTCCTCGTAGGCCAACTGAAGAAAACAAGGAAGAAGAATTAAGTTGTTCTGACCGAAATAAATGATTACATCTTTTACTGACATTTGCTAATCAAATGGTGTTATTTCTTTCTTCCTTTCGTCCTAGAAATGCATTACTTTAATACAGCAGGAAAAAGGAAGACTAGATCAAAATCATATCTGTAATTTAAACTAATTTCTAAATCAAAACAGATGGCAATAGAGATTGTGGAAGAGCTGACTCATCAGCTGAGCTGTGTTTAGAAGAGGAACGACAGAGCAGGGATCATCAGATTATCTCTCAAGAAACTCTGCATCTGTCTGGAAGAATATTTGCAATATGAAAAGAACTGCCTTCCCCCTCCCCCCAAAAAAGCCTTTTTTTCCCCTAATAGAGATCGTGCATTGCAAATTGTAATTTTTCCTTATATATTAGATCTTTAATCCAAACAAAGACATTCTAAAATTAAGAAAGGGGTGAAACAAAACCACCTGTTTTAATAACTTAGCCAGAAGAATGTGCCTTGGCTTTCGCAGAGAGTTTTATCAGCATCAGAACTTCAACGATGACCCAATCATTACTACATTTGGTAATAATATTTATGTTTAATACTTGTTTTTACTACATGTATAAATAATCACCAAAGCATATTTTGTTGTAAAACAAAGTTAAATTATTGGAGGCTTAGTTCATATTGCAGAAGTCTTTTGGATTATTCAGTATAATTTACAGCATATTTATGACAACTCTTTACAGTAATTCTTTAATTGGCATTCTCAGTAATGTTTTATATCTTTATATTTCAGGTAAGGTTTTTTCTTTGTTTTTAGCTATACACATGGAAACACCTATAACTATGCAGCTGTCTAGCTTTTAGGAGAATTTTAGAAGAATTCACACCTAATTCTGACAGAGTGATTGTAGCATTGGGGTATAGGCTTGGTTTTCCACTGGGCACCATGTTCTAGAGTAATCACTGCCATGAAAGATGTAAAGTTTGGGGTTTATTTTACTTAGCATAAATGGCTATGATCTCTCCTGGAAAGTGAAAAACTAGCCTGTGCCTGGGTCATATCTTCTAATCTGTTTTTTTGTTTTTTTTTT
>VZRN01002045.1:609804-629144 GCA_013397935.1 Dasyornis broadbenti
TTTTTTTGAATACTTGAGAAATACTTCGTAACAGCCTCACACCAGCAAGTCTCTAGTGATATACCTGGTTTCAAAGTAAGTTTTTCATCTTTAATGAAAAGGAGAAGTCATGTTTCAGCAATCTGATAAATTTACACAGTGAAATCACTGGCCTGGTAAATGAGGAGACAGCATCTGATACTGTCTCCCTAGATTTCAGGAAGACCTTTGGCACTGTCTCCCATATCATCATCATAAAGAACCCAGTTAGGGGTTGAATAAGCAGACAGTGAGGTGGAAGGAGAACTGTCTGAATGGCTGGGCCCAAGGGTGGTGATCATTGGAAAAAGGTTAGTGGGAGGCCAGTAAATACTGGTGTGTATACCAGGGTGTGCTCTGCCCCTTTTCACACCAACATTAATGGTCTGGATGATGGGACAGAGCACTTCCTCAGCAAGGGAGCTGATGGCACAGGACTGGGAGAAGCAGCTTTTGTTGCCATGCAGAGGCACCTCGACAGACCAGAGAAATGGGCTCACAGGAACATCCTGAAATTCAGCAAGGGGAAGTGCAAAGTCCTGCACTTGAGGAAGAATAGCCTAACCAGCAGGGTAGGCTGGGAAGCACCCAGATGGAAAGTAGCTTGGCAGAAAAGTTCATGGGGGTCCTGGGTGACACCAAGTTCAACGTGAGCCAGCCATGTGCCCTTGCAGCAAAGAAAGGCTTAAAGGATCCTAGGCTGCAACAGACAAAGTATTGCCAGCATGTGGAGGGAAATGATCCTTTTCCTCTACTCAGCATAGTGAGGATACACAGGAAGTGCTGATTCCCATTCTGGGGTCCCAAAGAAAGATGGGGACATACTAGAAATAATCTAGCAAAGGACCACTAGGATAATGAAGAGACTGGGGCATCTCTCTTACAAGGAAGGGCTGAAAGAGCTGGGACTGCTCAGCCTGGAGAAGAGAAGGCTCAGAAGAATCTAATCAATATGTAGAAATACTTGAAGGGCAGGCACAGAGGGCAAAGCCAGGCTCTTTTCAGTGGTGCCAGTGTCAGGACCAGAGGCAATGGGCAGACACTGAAGGACAGGATGTTGCCTTTAAATATCAGGAAACGATTTTCACTGTGAGGGTGACTGAGCACCGGCACAGGTTGGCTAGGGAGGTTGGGGAGTCTCCAAGGAGATGATAAAAGGCCATCTGGAGACAGTCCTGGGTGATCGGCTCTAGGTGGCTGTGCTTGAGCAGGAGGATTGGACCATATGACCTTTAGAGGTCACTTCCAGCCTCAACAATTCTATGATTCAAACTCCTTTCCCTTTTCAGAGACTTTTAATGCAGGCATTGGATGTGCTGACATGGTAAAATAAAGTTTAAAAATTCAAAAGAAACTGCTCCCATATTTGACTTGTCTTTTCATTACTGTGACTGCTTGTATCAAGTTTTTTTGTCACAATAGAGAACTTTATAATGTATATTTCTAAATATATCATTACAAATGGCTGTTACAGTTATTGAACTACTACAGAAACAAAGTCAAGCGAGCTTGTGTCATTTATCTTGTCTTTCACAGGTTTATTAAAGGTCTGTGTAACATATTTGACCATCACAGAGCAGGGAACAATATAGATTGATTGGAAAAACCTATCCAGCCATGCTACATTGATTCTGTGCATCAGGCTGTAATTTACAAACCTTTCAATACTATTCTTTTCTAATCCTTTGTGGGTTTTACAGTCCTTTATGAAGAACTACATTGAAACCCTTGGGTGAAATTTTCTGGATTATTTGGACCTTCTTTTATGTATTTAGTTCCTGAGGCCATGTGGCAATAGGACAAAATCCATATCACATCTTCGAACATAAGGGACTATTTAACTGGAAGAGGAGGGGGATGATTATGCATTCCTGTTTTAGCCTTTTTTCCTGTACTGCGACCTTATCTGATTAATTGCTACAACTGAATGATAGCCAAAACATATCTTACTTTTCCTTCCAAGTGTTGCACAATTGCTCTACCTTTTTTAATTCTGTTTTTATTCTGTTTTTTATTCTGTTCCCAGGATGTCCATTCTGGATGACAGCCTGGCAGAGGCTTTTCACTAGTGCCATGCCCTTTATACTCAAACTTCCGTTTTCTTCTACTTTCCGAAATTAAACTTTAATTTCAATCCTCTCTTTTAAACCCCTTATTCACAGCCCCATCAGCCTCTGCTGAGCAGGCCGTGTTCAGAGAGCCAACGCTCTTTCTCAGCAATCAATCAAGCACAGAGGATTCCGTGGAATACCTCTGGTTCTGATGACACCACTCCTGACTGGAGAATTGTTTGCCAGTGTAGTTACCATGGTACTTTCAGGCATATGCCTGGTCTTAGGGAGAGTGGTAAAAGTCTGCATTTAGCGATGCAACAAAGCACATTTTCAGTGAGGATCGCATTCTCTGTCCTGATGTTCCTGGATAAAAGGCAGAAGGTGGAAGCCCTTCCATTTTTAACTGCACAAGAAAAATTTGCCATTCTTTCCAGATGGTTACTTTTCTCTTATCAAAATAGCCCGCTTATTTATCAGTTGCCTGTAATTGCTCTTTTTTGTTAATCTCACCTTTCAGTGCTTCCCTTCAGTTATTCATTTTCATTGCTTTATAAATTAAACTAAAATTAGTATTTTCTAATGTACCATTCAATATAAGGCTGTGACTACTGATTTTCTAAAATACAAACATAAATATGAGTGTTTTAGTTATTTAGGTAAATGTGTATTCCCCCATGAATTCTGCTAAATTCATTCTCTCAGTTCTGTTAATCCTTGTTTGAGAACAGACTTGGGGCCTCTTAAGGTGTTCTACTCCATAATTCTGAGTTCTTCTAGCAACAAATCACTTGGGATTTACTATGCACTTGGGCCATTTGCTTTTTTTTGTCTTAAATATGCTGCCTTTCACTTGAAAAATCCTACCTTTTTTCATTAATAGAAGGAGGTAAATTAGAGGTATCTAGTCAGCCTTCTCCACACTACCTTTTCAATATATGTGTCTTTTCACTATATAAGTATCATCTTATTTGCTATTTGTAGTAGGCTGGCCTTTAAACATATTTAATCTCTACATCTCCTATTGCACTTATCAGCTGATAAATGTTCTATATTATAGGTCATGTTGTATAATATGAGTTAGGAAGGAAAGAGAAGATAACTGGTAAAAAGAAAAGGTAACTGTGTAAGCCACTCTATAAGAGTATGCATAGGTTTAGAAAGAAGCTTTTCCACATTTAAAGTCATGTGAGATCAGAACCTAGGTCTTTGCTCAAAGAAAACTGCTATGTTTTCATGTGCAAATACCCGTCTCTTATCAATGTAGGCCTGCCAGTGCTTGTCTGACCTACAGCCGACCTATGCAGCAGATTCAAAAGTTATTTCTTGTTAACATCCTTCTGGATTTTAAAACTGGATATAGCCCTGGCATGGCATAGGTATCATGGCAAGTCAACATAAATGGCAATGTCCACAGAGTTCAAGCTTGCTTTAATTTAGGCTTTGTTCTTCTTCAGAGCATGTGTAAATTTATGCATATCAGGTATACGCACACACACATATATATAGATGGATACATGGATAAAAAATGTACTCAATCCTGCTGAATTTGAGCTATACTATAAAAGTGTAACAAATTATAGCTCTTACCTAGTGAGGGATAGTCTTAATGCTTCAGGTATTATGTGCACCGTACTCTCTGGAAGAAATTTCTGTGAAAACCTGAGTCCTGAAACATATTTGCCTATTCCTAGCTTCAGTATTTTAAGCATGCACCTCACTCTTCCATTATTTAATTCACCTGACATACTACTAAGAAAACAATGTACTCTTCTGTAACAGCATCAAGAGTAGTTGCATTCTGTATTTGCGTTTTGGCTTGAATCTGTGCTCAGAAGGCAGCATTCATAGGGTCTCAGGACAGGGCAATGCAGAGTCACTTCTATACTGTGCAGCTGGTCCAGCCAAGACTTCTTGAGTTACTTTTTGAGCTAACAGCAGAGTAAAACCTGAGTTTCCAGAAACAAAACTGAGAGGAGATGTTCACTCCCTTGAAGGCAGAGAGGCCTACAGAGAGACCTGCAGAAATCAGAGGATTGGGCAATCACCAACCATATGAAGTTCAAGGGAAAGTGTCAGATTCTGCATCTTGGATGGGGTAACCCTGGATGCATGGACAGACCAGGGAATGAGAGGCTGAAAAGCAGCACTTTGGAAAGAGACCTGGGGCTCCTGGTCAATGGCAAGTTGAATTTGGGTCAGCTGTGCCCTGACAGCCAGGAGGGATGACTGTTCTGGGGGGCATCAAGCACAGCATCACCAGCTAGGCAAGGGAGGGGATTGCTCTGCTCTGCTCTGCACTGGGGTGGCCTCACTTCGAACACTGTGTGCAGTTTTGGGCACCACAATACAAGAAAGACATTAAACTATTAGAGAGTGTCCAGAGGGGGGCAATGAAGATAGTGAAGGGCCTTGAGGGGAAGCTGTGTGAGAAGCGGCTGAGGTCACTTGGTCTGCTCAGCCTGGATAAGAGACAACTGAGAGGAGACCTCATTGCAGTCTACAACTTCCTCATAAGGGGAAGAGGAGGAGCAGACACATCTCTTCTCCGTGGTGACCCGTGACCGGACCCGAGGGAATGGCCTGAAGTTGTGTCAGGGGAGGTTTAGGTCAGATACTAGAAAAAGGTTCATCACCAAGAGTTGGACACTGGAATGGGCTTCCCAGAGAAGTGGTCACAGCATGGCAACCAGATTTGAAGAAGCATTTGGACAATACTCTTGGGCACATGGTGTGTGACTCTTGGGGGTGGTGCTGTGCAGGGCCAGGTGTTGGATTCGATGATCCTGATAGGTCCCTTCCAACTCAGCTTATTCTATGATTCTGTGATTCTGTAAAATAGTTTTTGCTAAAATTTGCTTAAATACAAAATTAAATGAGTTCCACCTCCATCTAGACCACTTCATTTTGTTTGCCAGAGTAGGATGACTATGGGATCTGCCTGCAGAAAAAAACACCAAAAAGATTTCAGGCAATTATAAGTGCTTGTTCTTGGGAAGTCATTAGGCCTTGTAAATTGGCTTCCATATGCTGAAAATCTAAGAATCAAATCTAGTCAAACTGCCAGATATCATGAACTACAACTACAAACACGCTTTTCTTCTTCAAAAGAAACCATACACATTATATATCAAATATTCAAAAATAGCTATTTTCACGCACTCTGCAAATGAATGCAGTTAATTTTCAAAGGATTTTTTATTTTTTTTTTGCAGAATCTATTAGTGCTTAATTTATGAACACCAAAATAGCTAAGTATGAAATAAAATATTACTATATGGATTAGTTATGCAGCCTTCAACCAACGCATCTTAAAGTCATCTAGGCTCATTTATTGTATCATGAGGAAAATAACTTCATTATAATCAGAGGTACATAATTTTCCTTTGGTTTTCTTTACATCATCCTTTGTCAGACTACATATAAACAGGAACTTTCAAGTTGAGTCTGTGTGGTGCTTACATAAAGTCTAAAGCTGGATTATGCTAAGAACTTCTTTATTTTTTCCTCTAAGTCTCTTCTCTTGTAAATTTGATGGCTCCCAGTTCCATCTGTAGCAAAATCCCAGAAGCTGTCATTGTGTTGTATTTGGGAAAAAATGTGGCAATAATGAAATAGATGCCTTGCCATTGAATGGTATTAATATACTCCATCAGAAATTTCACTGGTGAGCTGGAAAACAATCAACAAACCTGACAAGTAGAAAGGCCTTTCTGTTGCTTCTCACAAGGGCTTTTACAATCTGAGAATATGAATCTTATCACTTCTATAGTAAGTAAAGTTCTTCTGGGCTTAAAATTTTGTAAGAAAATAGAAACAAAAGCTGACTATATGGTATTTTAAGAAGCATTGCTTGTCAACATAATGAGAGTGACAGGAGATTGAAAAAAAGGGTAAGATTAATCATAAGGAACAAGTATCTGTAGAAAAAAAGCCCCAAACTCCTCAAAAACATAAACAACATCAGCAGTGACTTAACAGAATTCAGACACTGAACAAAACATTGTGATAATTCAGAAAAATCATTGACTTAGTTACAGTGCTGGGTAACATCTGTCTATAACATTTACTTGAAAATATCACAGAATCACAGCATGGAAACTTAAAGATCATCCAGTTCCAACCACCCTGCCATGGGCAGAGACAACTTCCACTAGACCAGGTTGCTCAAAGCCCTACCCAGTCTGCTTGAACACTTCCAGGGACATCTGCAGCTTCTCTGACCAACCTGTACCAGTGCTTCACCATCCTCATAGTGAAGAATTTCTTCCTAAAATCTAATCCAAACCTATTCTTGCTTGGTTTAAAGCCATTATCCTTTGTCCTATCACTACATGTCCCTGAAAAAGTCCCTCTCTGGCTTTATTGTAGGCCCCTTTTAGGTAGTGGAAGAGTGCTAAAAGGCCTCCCCAAAGCCTTCTCTTCTCCAGGCTGAACAACGCCAGCTCTCTCAGCCTGTTTTCACAGGAGAGGTGCTCCAGCTCTCTTGTCATCTTGGTGGCCTCCTCTGGACCTGCTACAGCAGGTTCACATCCTTCTTATGTTGGGGACCCAAGAGCTGGGCACAGCACTCCAAGTGGGATCTCATCAAAGTGGAATAGAGGTGAAGAATCGCCTCCCTTGCCCTGCTGGCCATGTTGCCTTTGATGGAGCCCAGGGTACAATTGGCTTTCTGGGCTGCAAGTGCACATTGCTGGCTCATGTTGAGCTTCTTGTCAACCATCACACTCAAGTCTTGTGTTTGGCCAAGAGAGTGAAAGTTAGAATAAATAAATGGCATTTTCTCTTACAATAGCAGTTATTTTTAATCACTATGACTGGAGCGAAAGATGTTCACCATCATCAAAATCACTCAGTATCGTTCCAAACAAAAGACGCCACACGTTTGCGTTTTAAATCAACTCGACTTAAATTTGGTTGACTTGATGTAACTTCAGTTGTTTTGGTTCATCGAATCATGATGCTGTGAAATGCCTCCTTGAACCACTTGATGGCAACAAAGCAATTCAGATACTAAAGGAGTTTCTGGTTTATGTACATCAAGGTCTATCTGTTCAAAGAATTTAAAACATTTAAACTAAAGTGTAAGGCCTTGAAAAAGCCTGGAAAACCTTTGTCTTTTAGCTGTGTTATTATATTTCTTTGATTACTATTTCAACTTAGAAACAATGAATGATAAAAAAGAGTAACTATCAAAAAAATTACTTCAAAGCCACCTCCTACAGGCACTGTGTCAGACATGCAAAATGATAGACCTCCCAACAGGTCAGCTTTCTACACAAATGGGAGAACTGATCTGGAAGCTCAGTTCATTTTCCAGCAGGGCCAGCCACAGGAGGAGGAGGACTGGAACTGCTTGGTAGCTGGCAGCGCACTGCAAGGAGAATCACAGCTTAATGCATCCCCCTTTGGTCTGCTCTGCACATGAAAGTCTGGGTACTAAATCAGCCACTGTTTCCCAGATTAGCAAGGACAGACAAGGGAAGAGACTGTGGCATGAAGGTCTGATAGCAGCACTCAGCCTGAGGAATTGACAGAAAAATACAGATGAGAGAGTCTATCTAATTTATTGCCTCTCTGGACATGTGAAAACAAATAGGAAGGTGCCATATTCCTTGAAAAAAAACACAATCACCTTCCACTTGTCTTCCATTTCAAATCTATACCCAAACCACATTAGAGCAATCTCTAAATTGGTGGAGTGACAGATAAAGCATGAGGGAAGAAAATGTATCTCTTCTTGAGACTTTTATAGATACAATCCATATCAAATACAGATTTAGCAATTCTTATAGATTAATTTATTATGTGACTAATGACAACCAAGGTTAGCTAAAAATAATAAGACTCAAGTGGAAGAAGCTAGGTGGCTTCTTTTCCACAAGAATTATTTATCTTTTTAAACTGTAGTTTTGTTACTCTGTAGGGCTGCAGGCTTCACATATTGAATAACCCCTGGTAACTACATCTTTTGTTATGCAGACATACTCTATACCCTTTTCCCATGGGGCAGCAGTGCTCACCACATTTCTGATGTCTTTAAAAACAGAATAGTAATCTTTATCCCATTTTAAAATCTGCTGTGTGGGTTTTTCTTAATAGATTGTGTCTCCTATTTAAAAGGACTCAAGAACATCCTAATGTTAATATACTGAAAACATTAATATGGTGGAACATTTGCTTTTTTGACCAGGTGCTTGTGGTGCCTATTAAAAGTCTGAGGAGGTCCTGAATGTGTAGGTGCTCTACAGCCTACAGTGTCTTCATCCATTCAGCGACCACTTATTTATTGCAGCTCCCCCGTATTATATGAAGGGATACATCAGCCTGCAGATGTCCCCTCTGCCATGAAAGGCAAGAAGCCTTTTAACAGCCCCTCACCTGCCCCTCTGCAGCTGGTATCAGTTAAAATCAGTTAAAATTAAATAGTGTCTTTATATGTGCTTTGGCAAAGAGAGCTCATGGTTTTTGTCAGTGTCTACTACTTATTTCACAGCCTGAATGATTCACTCCAAAACTTGGTTTCACTGCCTTTTACCAACCCAACTGATCTTCCTTAGTATGGCAGCTGTCCTTTACAGCTCCTTCTTCCACCATGTAAATCAACCCTGAAGCCGGACCCACTGCGACTTTCAAATTCCACTGAGAGTCTCTATTATATAAATTCATTTTAGTATTTCATTAACTAATCTAAAGGCATCTGATTCAATCATCACTAGTCAAAACAGGCTAAAAATAATAGAGATTTAGCAGCAATTATTACTGATGTGATAAGATATCTGCAAATTTTAGGCACTGAATTAGAAATTATCTAGCGAAGTACAAGACTGGAGAATAGCAAACTTTTCCTGCAAAAGTATGTGAGACAAAGATAATTTATTTCATTTCAGGAACTGAGCCAGTGAGGCTGTCATTCAGCACCACTTTCAAAAATTAGTAACCTCCTGGGGTCAGATGGAAGCAGAGCTGGAGTGCCAACATTGGTATTACTCCTGGGTTGCTTCTGATGCTCTTGTAGACAACTGGAATGAACCAGTCCAAATGCCTGTGCAAGGGCCAGTTCAGCTCCTTGCTATTAATTTGATCATACTTTAGAGAGTGGCAGTGGTTAGATAGCAGTGCATATCAAATGTGCTAACTTTTTGAGTGACAGCATTTCTAGAGCTGTAACCATCCCATAACTTTTATACTGTAGCTATTTAAGAGGGACATGAACTTTTAGAAAGGCTCCAGTCTTAGATAAAGTGAACTTGGATATAGCCACGTGTGGAAGAAAAGTGCTATAAAATGAAACACCATACAGGTAAAAGTTCTTCTATAGGGACCAGCTGAGAAAAGAGGAACTGCCAGTGATTGCCAGTGACTACACCAAATGATACACTTTTTGTATAAGGAGTAGAATAAAATATAATAGAGTATGGTTACCATTATAAAAGACAGACTCTCGCAAAACTGAAAGTAGAAATAATCAAGGCAGAAGGGATTAGAACCCTATTGTCCTCCTGGCCTAACTCATAAAGAAATTTCTTTCTATTTCACCTGTATGAATCTGCCACTTCTAAACATACAAGATCCAAGATGCAACAAGAATTTCATAAACCCACTGCTTTTGTCTCCACCTTGTGACTGTCTAAGAGCCATAGTTTCCTGAATGCTCCAATGGGCAGAGGGCTGACATCATACAGAATACTGCCGCCACAGATGTCTGACAGAGCCTAGCAAATTCACTTTGGACACCTGATGAGACAGAGCAGATGGACTGATCTTTCATAACCCAGCACTTGAATAAGTTTGGTGGGCATTTCCGGGAATGTTGGAAATACTCCTTGCGGATACAAGTTACGAAAGTTTTACTATATACAGTCTTTCAAGTGCATGTCAGTACATGAGGAACTTTCCTTCTCTGCTGAGCACAGAGCATCTCCCTTCCCCACAACATGGCTGAAGCTTGCACATCCCACCTTGAGTTGGCTGGAAGTTAAGAGCTTAGATGCAGTCAGCTTCTAGAACTGAGCTGACACACATAGCTCTGCAAACCAAGTTAAGCCTGTTTGAGCCTGGACGATTGTCCTACATAACGGCAATGTTATTTTTCTGATGTTATTTTTCCGACATGAAGTGTATCATTGGATGATGTGAGGCTCAGCACACTGAAAATGCTGAGTCTCAATGGTTACCTCACATGAAGGGTAGAGAGCTACATAAGTAAAAAGTGCAAGGCAGTAATGAATGAAGTACATTTCTGCTAAGTCAATTAGGCCAGTTTAGATACATTTGAATCTATTTCGACTTTCCTTCTTGCTGATATAATTCTAAATGCATATTTTCAAACCTCTCTGACCACAGAAGGAACTGCATTTTACCAATGTCTCCATCTTTCAAGTAATCTGATAAACAATTAGGATTTCCTCATGATGTCTTCTTTTTTCTTTTATTTTTTTGTCGTTTACAAAACCAGCTCACATATTTTATTTTATATTTTATCAGGAAAAGAAATATTTTACATGTTGCTAGCTCCCACATTAGCAAGGAACATCAGTAAAGTAGACAGAACATTCTAGGTATATAACAGCAGTCATGCTGCTATGGGAATGCACTGCTGACTGGGTTTTGGATGTCTTTATTTTGGCTGTTACTATCTTTCGTTTAAGATGCCACTCACCAAGTCATGGTTTGACTTTCTCAGAGTTGCTGTGTTGATAGCAAATATAGCACTCAGACATTATGAACAAATCTTGTATTTGTTACTGTTGTTTTTTCATTTCATTAAGATGCATTCATCTTAGTGAAGAAGATGGTGCCGAACTGAAATACTAGATATTTCATTGCACTCTATGCTCAAAGCATTCCTAAGGCAAAAATATTATTAGTGGATCAATAGTTTCCATTTTCTTTCCAAATGTAAAGCCCTACCTAAATTAGCATTTCTGATCCTCCATTTTTTGGTGTGTGTTGCAGAGATACATGTTTTCTCCAAGCTTGGGTTTATATTCAAACTGGATTAATTAAAATTTTAAATCCCTAATTCCTAATCTCCCTCTTTCAAAAATTCATCTATCTCTTCTCACACAGCTGCAACAGAGTGGATGCTAGAACTGAAGGTAGTATCAGTGTGGCAGGATTGCATAGTTAGGAGCGACTAGAGACTGCTTTGACTCCAGCATGTTTATACAGATTAAATAGAAAGAAAAATGGATTGGATATTTATCTACTTTCAGACATCAGCATCCTCAGACTGTAGGTAAAATAGGATCACTAACGATATATCTTCGAAAATACCTCAGCAAAAGACAATGTAATTTACTCTTATGACATTCATTTCTATTCAGTAATAAGGCTTGTTACTGTTAGCACTGCTAAGCCAAAGTTTCTGTGGCTCTGTTGTATTCTTGCATAGCCCTGCCTCCTGTTTCACAGTTTAGTTGGTTGGTCACACTGACCAAAATGTTGCAAAACAGAGGCAGAGAGGCAAAATGAAGCTTGATCAGCAGATGTCAGAAGCCATCAGCAATCACGTTATCATGCTGGTTATGTAAGCAGAAATGAAGACGCAAAAAACCAAGTGAAATTTGCTGCGAATTTTAAAAGGAAGGAGATCCTGTTCGTGAATCAAGATTCATTTGAGTTGTGCTCTGGAGAGGGCTATTGTGATTTATTGTTTGATACGAGTTTGCAACTGCAGAAATAACCTTTCAAACTGGAAACTGTGGGTAGTACAGTGTCACCAAAGAGCTGCAAGAGCAACTGGCAGAGGCTGAAATATGTCCCAGGGCATCCTGGTTCAGAGCTTCTGACAGTCGTTGTGAGTCCTATTAAAAGCTGCTGTATCTACATCTAATTTTAAGGTATGTTTTCAATGTTTTATCATACAAACTTATTTTTTAATTGATAAAAGCAGATGTATTTCCAAGATTTCTGTCTTCAAACAGAGATAGAAGGTGAAAGTCATGTGACGGTAAACATGGATAACTGATTAGAGCTGGCCTGACACACCACATAAGCAACATACCATAGGGCAAACTCACAGAAAGTATGTCGGCACTCCAGGAAACATTTCCTAGTGCAAATCCTTCATTGAGTGAGGAAAATTTTAAAAAGTGCCTGATCTTTGAAGGTCAAAAAAGACCGATAAAAGTGCCTAAATCTTTGAAGGTCAATGATTGCTATCAGAAACCTTGGGATCATGCAGAGAAAGCAGTTGCTGTGATGTGCATATGTCAGCATGTTTTAATTCTGCCTTCCCTATGTCTGTATGAACACAAAAATAGCTGTGTTCCCATGTTCCTCAGGCTCCTCTTGGTGTTTATGCAGGGGGTTAATTAGGAAGGGAGGAAGAAGTCACAGTTTTAAAGTTGAATGGTATGGAAGGTCCCAGAGCAAGCAAAGGAAGGTGGATGAAATCTCACACACAGAACAAGCTTTTTAATTGTGAGGGACTTCTGAGGTCCCAGTATACCTAACCCAGTAATATCTGCATCTGGAAAAAACATCATGCACCAGCTACCGAAGCCTGGGAAGTGTTTTCTGTTCACTTCTTCTTTCTAGTTTTCTGACTAGAAAAGCAGGTTGTAGCCACTCTCAGGTTTTGAATCATGGGAACAAAGGCTATAATGCTTTAAGTGATGTAAAGCCAACAGGATGACAATCCTATGCTGCACCATATCCCAGTATCATTGATTTCCTCTCTTGTGCAGGCCAGGTTATATTTGCAGGCAGGACTGCAGCTACCAGGACCACGGGAATGAGAGGAGCAGGAGAGGAGCTGCAGAACCACCACAATATTGGTGGAATTGTTGGTGCAGAAATGTAACTCTGGAGTAATTCTTGAGCAATTGCTTCTCTTTTTGGCCATATGCTTAGACCTGCTGGGAGGAGCTTGTCCTGCAGAAGGAGAGGAGCTCCCCAGACTGCACTGCTGCTCTGCAGGTGCCCCATCCTGTAGGGGCTGGGATGTCACCTCAAGAACCATATGCAGGCCCTTAACCACACCACCTCACACTCCTCAGAATTTTCAACAAATCCATGACTCAAACCAATCCTAGGGTTTTTTTAAGCCTTGAACGAATGAATAAATGAATTCTACTAGCTCCTGCATTCTACTTTTAACAAGGATGGCTAAAAAGTAGTAAACATCCAGTAGCGCTTCATGTTCAGCAGTGTCACACATTTTCATTGAGGGGAAAGGACTACCAGTAAGCAAAATGTGACTTGTAAATACATGGCCCAAGTGCAGGGCAGATTTCATTAAGAGAAGTGGTACAATAGTAGCCAAAACCTCAGTGGAAGTCTGTAAAGACCCTAGTGAAAAGCAGGTTGGCTGTATCTGTGGACACAAATGGGGAGCCATCTATCCTCCCCTTTAATGAAGAACTTTGTCAGGGTACAATTAGCCTTGGTTGGAAGGTGTGACTATGCAACTGTTCAGAGACTCAAAAAATTTTACAGTAATAAATCAGAAACTGAATTTAACAATCTCTGGAAGCTGGAACTATGCCTATATATTTTATCCAGAAGACTTTTTGGCTCTGACAAAACTATGACTGCAAACTTTGAACCTAGAGCTTGAAAAGGCAAAAGCTACAATAAAAACAAGAGCTCATCCCAGGTTTGCAATAGAGCAGTAAAATTGTTCTGGCATGGTCCAAAGCAACCTGTTTATATCTGCTGACCATTGATTTACTTTTGCTTCCTAACCTCATAGGGTTGCACTTCCCAAAAGCATTTTAGACATCTGAGCTGAGGCTTTTGTTTCAGCAACTAAATACTTACAACATTTCCAGTGGTAAGTAATTTGAAAGTCCTGCCAGGGATCTATCTTGGAACATATTTCTTCTGTAGTTATATGCTTTCATCCGGAAGTATTATGCATTCAATCATGTCTGATATCATCCAGAGATACCTGCTGGCAATTTCAGACCTCATGAGCTGTTATTTGCATGCTTGCATATGCCAGAAACTATGTCCTAATGGCCTTTGTGATGTCTCTGGCTCTCCTCCCTTTCTGGGGTAAATTCTTGCTGAGGAGAGGATTTGAGCTGAGGTTGTTGCTCTTTGTTTGGGATGATCTGGTGATTGTTGTTGGTGCTGCATTTTAATTCTTTAGTTAGTTATATGTTTCTGTTTAGAGCAAGAATAGAGTTTTATATTAAAAAAAGAGAAAAAAGAGACAATGTTGTTTGTGGGTAGTTCAGATGCACTGAGCCATTTGAAAATTAACTCTGAAGTTAGAAATGCCTCACTTCTGCCTTTCCCCCTGCTCCTTTGTCTCTGCTCAGTCCATGATTTTCTGCACTGGGTATCCTGTGCTGGGTGTCCCGTACTGTCAAATGGCAATGGATGTGGATTTTTGTAGAAGGAAATTCAGTCTTTACATACCAGTTTCATGACTAGTCATTACTCCTGAAATCCAGCTAAGACTGGAGGAAGAGTATGGGCAAGAAAGACTACACTGAGGAAAGCTGAATGAAGCCCAGGTGAACCCAAGGAAAGCTCCAAAAGTCTCAAGTTGTGCTCCCCCAGACTCAGAGGCAGACCCAAGGCCTGCCAGAGCTACCATGGGTCTGCTCAGGAAGACTTCCCTTTCAGCTCTGCCCTGGAGCTGCATCCTTCTGTCCTCTGCTCAGTAATTTCTCAGGCTGCCAGTGTAGAAGCAGTAGTGATACATTCTTCACAGAGTTGTTTCAACTTTGCTTTTTAATGCAGCTCTCTCAGATTTCTCTTAGATCCTGCAGGGAAAAAAAAATTTAAAAAGGAGGATTTTTCTATTTTGAAAGTGCACTGTGTCTTCTCTGCTATCAAGAGCTGGTCACGTTACTCACTATGACCAGTTAACTGACAGATTAAACACTTCTCTGTTCACAAATTGTTCCTGATCCTGATTTTCACTGATATATTTGTTACTTGGAAGGGTTAGACCAAGCATATTCATGATTCTCTTTGATCCCTGGATTATTCATAAATTGATCATAGCAACTGTTCAAGTGCTTAATCAAAGTTGGATTTAATCAAAGCACTTCTGCTTTGTCATTAGTCACTTAAAAAGTCACTTGATGTTGCCTTATCACGGGAGCTATGACTGCAAGTATTTCATCTGGCAATGATGGAAAGCAGCTTTCCTTTTCTCATACACCAGAACTGAAAGAAAAGATAATGCTTCTGATATGGGCAGAGCTTTGGCACCTACAGCAGTAGGTATTGTTACAGAAACATTGTTAAAAAACAAATTACTTCTGCTTCAACAAAAGTTGAGTGGTAGAATAACTTCTTGATGTTAGTAATCATGATTTGCTTTCTTCAAATAGTTACATACACCGCATTTTCAGTTGTTGGAGC
Organism: Dasyornis broadbenti; assembly: GCA_013397935.1. Lineage (NCBI taxonomy): Eukaryota > Metazoa > Chordata > Aves > Passeriformes > Dasyornithidae > Dasyornis > Dasyornis broadbenti. Next base: position 625,206 of record VZRN01002045.1, read on the forward strand.
ATATACAAGCAATGAATAATAAGAAGACAGGTAAAGTTTAATCAGATTCATGTTCAGTGAACAGTCTCCCAAATAATTTCTTCATTAATTTATCATTCTGCTAAATGTGGTGCATGCAACTTATCACATATTGAAATTTCTGCCAGAATGATGACTGGATAAATGGAAGCTAAAAGGCCAGCAGGTGTTTATTTAAAGAACATAGATAACAACATAGATGGAGGTGTGCCATCACGTTTGAAGACCCATCACAGCTCACGCTCTGATCCTTGAAACTCTTTCTTCAGCCCCTTTTGGTGCAGTTGCTGCCTCTCACACACTGCTCTGCCACCCATCCCGGGCACACAGGGCTGGGCAGGGCCTCGTGTGGAGACACAGTCACAATTCTGTCTGTGTTCCCTCCGTGGCTGTCTGTGTAGATATGCATATGTGCAATGCGTTCGTGTGCTCGGTGTGTCCCTGCTGGGAATATGTGTCCTGTTACTCGTTGCAGTAGAGATGTGGCAGCTTCACCTCTGCCAGCTTGCCAGATTCAGTAGTCCCCTAATGTGCACCATGAAAAGCACACAGCAAGTAGTGCAATGTACCAAATAAACCATTAATACCTTCTTTTTAATCATTCAAAAACTGGCCTTTACACAAAATCCCATTTAATCAAATGATCTGTATTATAAAAGTGATGTACAGTGAAACGGATGTGTCCTGTGTATTCTCATACAGCTGTAATTGAGGCAATATATAATTCCCACTGAGGGAAGCAGGTATCTAGCATATCTACATTTAAATGTGTTACAGTTAGCACCTCGTTCTTCTCTTTTCTCTACTGAAATACCTCAAATGGTCATTTCCAGTGAATTCAGAAACAGAACAGTGTGAAAGGACTTTTTAAGAGAAGAGAACAACACCTATTGGAAATGCAGGGGTAGTAATTTCAATCTTTTTCTCTCATTTAGAAATAAACATCAACATCAGGCTTCAGCCATAGAAAATATAATTAATATTTCAGAAAACTTTTACTAGTATTCCCACTCATAACAATGCCTCAGGTTTTGCAATCAGATTTGCCTCCAAATGCTTGAAGCAACATCTCTTGGAAGGAGTACCTAAGTTACTGGCAATGGAGAGCCTGGTGAGGGAGAGAAACAAGCATTTCTGCAGAGCATTCAGATGTGAAGACCAGAGTGACCTCCTGCAGTGATTGTTCCTCTCCACTGATCCTACATGAAGCACAAAGCAATTGCTACTGACCTTGATGTTTCAGGGACATATCTAACTTGAAAGAGGATATGCCAGATTTTATTTGTGTAGATGATGCAGAAGGGCTTGTGTTCACCTGATACACAGGTGTACAGTTAGGTTTTTTTCTATTACCAGTGCATGAGCTGGAATCACAAATGTACCATCCAAACAACAGAACAAAGTGGACATTGGTGGGACTAAAAGAAAGTAGGGAAGCACTGGCCTGTCTTTCAGACTTGAGAAACAGAGTGAGGTGTCATGTTGCTTAAGATCACCGTCCCAAATACTCATCTTGGCCTCATATCAATACTCAGATGAGATCCAGGCATTTTACAGTAACACCCACTGGGTTTGGAACACACCTGCTACAGGAAAATATTCTTTTTCCCCCCCTGTAGTCTTTTCCTTTTCCCTTAGAAGTAGGTTTCCACAGTTAACAGCTATACACCATGAGCTAAACAGCATCTTATACTCTGTAATCTTAAAAAATGGATTTGTATTGGCCAGTGTTTAGATACCTTCTCAAATACCATGGAGGCATAGAGACATTTGCAAAGCATCCAACTGCACTACGTTCATGCTGAAAAAAACAAAGCCAAGGGTGCAAGCAAGCAACCAAAAAACAAATCCCAAAAAATAAACCACCAAACATATTTCAAAAACATTTTCAGAATTTGCACATCTGAAATATTGTATTACAGTCTTGTGATAGATGACCTTTTAAATTTAATTAATTTCATAAAATGATCCAAAATGGAGACAGAAGTGATTCAAGCTACCTGTAAATTAACACTGGAAGGCAAACCCCTCATATATCAAAATCCTTACAAAAATAGGGGTATTTACTTCACAAAAAAATTGCTGTATTCAGAAGGGAAAATGCCCTCAGAATACCCTTTGCCCCTGAAATGTAGTATAAGGAGAACTTCAGAGCACCAAAGCAATGAGAGAATTAACATAAAAAGGAAGGCCTTTTATTTATTATTTGTATGAAGAGTTTTATTTCCAAACTTCTCCCAAGTTAAGCAGTTAAGAGTGATGTGCAGGAGGTTCAGAGGTGACACGTTTGTAGGTGCATCCATCTCTCACACAAATGTGTCTCTCCTTGTGTTTCCCACTGTCCTGGTTTTCGCTAGGATAGAGTCCATTTTCTTCTTAGCAGCTGGCACAGTGTCATATTTTGGATTTAGTAAGAGAATAATGTTGATAATACACTGATGTTTTAGTTGTTGCTGAGTAGTCAAGGACTTTTCTTTTTCCTATGCTCTGCCAGTGAGCAGGTTCACAAGAATCTGGGAGGGAGCACAGCCAGGAAAGCCAACCCAAAGTGTCCGAAGGGATATTCCATACCATAGAACGTCATGGTCAGTGTATAAACTGGGGGAGTTGGCTGGGAGCTGCAGATTGCTGCTCAGGAATGGGATGGATATTAGCCAGCAGGTGGTGAAGCAATTGTATTGTGCATCACTTGTCTTTCTCAGGTTTTATTCCTTTCTCTCTCCCTTCCTCTTGTTCATTTTATTTTTGTTATTGTTTTCACTTTGTTATTATTTTTTACTTTATTTCGATTAGTATACCACCTTTGTATCAACCACAAGTTTTCCCACTTTTACTCTCCAAATTAAGGTTAAATACTAGGAAGAAATTTTTTACTGTGAGGATGGTGAGATACTAAAACAGGTTGCCCAGGGAGCTGTGGATGCCCCAACCCTGGCAGTGTTCAAAGCCAGGTTGAAAAACACCTTTGGCAATCTGGTCTAGTTGGAGGTGTCCCTTTCCATGGCAGGGGATTTGGGACTAGATGATCTTTAAGGTCCATTGCAATCCCTTAACCTTCTATGGTTCTGTGATTCTGTGATTCTGTGATTCTCTCCCCCAGGGGAAAGTGAGTGAGTGGCAGCATGGTACTTGTTTGCAAGTTGGGGGTTAAACCAGTGACAAATTCCTAAGGCACAGGTTTTACAATGCCTTGTGCATACCAGCAGTACATTTCTTTACCTGACAGTCTTTCAGTTTTCCATCTCCTTGGGCAGATGCTTTGCACGGGTTCTCAGATCAGCATGAAGCCTCTGCTGTCTTTCAGGCAGTATGGCTCTGACTGACAGTTCCCAAGTGGAAGTCAATAAAGTAATAAAATTAGAAACATAACTCACACCTCTTTAAGCCTGGTTCAGCTGGAAGAACAGAGCCTTTTCCAGTGGGATTTGCCAGTGTCTCTCATGTGCTAGTTTGCCCCAGGAACTACCTGACTTGCACATATAGAGTCCTTTTCGATGCATGAGAAGAGTAGGTAGAAGCTAATTAGAAAATAGACGTAGGAAATTAAAACAGTAGGAAAGATTTTCCCAGAAGAACACACAGGTTTTTATATTATTTAAAATACTCCTGAGAAATGGCCACAGGTGTATGTTAATGCAAGAGAAAAGCTATTTGTTATTTTAAATTTGTTGCATAACATCTGGATATTTCTACAAGTAGCTATCTCCTGGTTGGTAAAATGATTCTGTATTTCCATGCACAAATACAAAATTATTGAAATTTCACTTGCTTGGGCCAACCAGGTCCACACAAAGACCCAGTCATGCTGACCCTCATGGAAGGAGTAAGAAACTATTAATCAGAATAATGGGGGAAAAATCAAACCTGTGAAGTGGTAATTCAGCTCAATTAGAAGGGCTAAATTTGCTTTTTTTTTTTTTT
>VZRN01002045.1:629183-669521 GCA_013397935.1 Dasyornis broadbenti
GCAAATTTGTTTTTTTTTTTTTTTTTTTTTTTTTTTTTGCTAAGTTCATCTTTACACTTTCTCTTTCTCTAAATATAGTTTGGAGACAAGTTATCCATCACTCCCATTGATTTGATTCTCCTGAAAGGGCTTCTGTAGCATCTCAGCTTCCTCCCTAAGCATCTTTCCTCAGAATAATATATAATAGCTTCTGGGTGGTTTATTCTCCTTTTCTCGTTCTGTTCTTGCTTTGCCCTTCTTGTTCCTGCAGTCACATCTTGCAGAGCAGCAGGACTTGCTCTGTCAGGGGCAGCTGCCCACGGCAAACATATCACACAGTTCATTGGGAGCAGGGTACTCACTGGCTGAGTCAAGGGCTTTTCTCAAAAACTGAAAGCACATAAGAGCATGAAGACAAAACTTTATAAACGTGACTCAAAGCACCAAACTGGATGTACATCAATTATTTAAGTCAATTAAAATTATAGGAATCAAACACTAATAATGGAAAAGAAAGGTTGTCTTAAAATACTTTGAAACTGATTCTCTTTCTCCTATTTTTGTTCCATTGAACTATATTTATCTGCAGTACAGAAGGTTCATTCTTTCCTTTGGTCATTTAAGAAGGACAAACAGTTTTCCACCTTGATAACATATTAGCTCAAACAGAGCAATCCATCTTTTATGAAAGGTCAAATGGAATACTTGAAAATTTACCAAATCAATACTGAAGATCAAAATTCTGCTTTCAGACATTAGAAGAGAAAGCCCTTTCATAAGATGGCAAGACATTTACCATGTCGCATCCTTGTTTTTTGAAGGAATTTTTCATCAGCCTTATTGAAAACAGTCCCTGGCCTACAAGTGAACTGAATATCTATGCAAAAATGCTGAATGGAGTGGTCGAAGCTGTGTGAATAAACACTGCCTCATGCACTAGACTCTTCTATGGCAAGAATGTGTCTAATCTGTCTGGCCGTCATGCAACATCACGTATGTACTAAAAACTGTGATTACATCCATTTAAATTTAGTCCATTTGAAAATAGATATGTAGTTAGCTAGACCATCAGCCCAGTTGTCATCTTGAACAGGATGTTATGAATAATTTTCCCATTTGGCTTTAAGAAATACAATCCCTTTTACAGAGACACTGTGTGAGGGTCAAATATATTTCAGAGAACTATTTGAAAAGTAGAGAAGAATGGAACAACTTTCTCTCTATTTTAGAAAGACTAGTATATTAATTTTGCTTTCATACATGATTTTTTTCTTCATTTTAAAAACCTGAAGTAAAACCCCTAATTTGTTTGAAAAAACCATAAAAAGATTTTGGTTTAGAAGCTGAAATATGCCTCTAAGCACTGAGGAAGTACAGAGTGAGCCTTTGTAATATAAATGATCTCTTAAGAATCTGAGTTCTGTGCCAGAGCTCAAAATAGTTATTACCCAAAGAAGGAACATTTTCTTCCCCAAACAGGAGCACTGAAACAAAGAAATGGACTCACACTCAACCTATGCATGTTATCATACACCAGTTGAGTTGATAAAGCGACAGGCCTATTTCTATAATTTTTTACTTCTACTTCATTGATATACAAAGGATTTGAGAAGATAAATATAGCAACTGAAGATGGAAAGAGAACTCTCAACACACTATTCCTTTGAATGCTTTGACTATGAATTCTCAAAAGGCCTGTTTCTTATTGAAAAGGAGCTGCTGTCATTAGTGTGTGATGTAGATTTCTCAGAAAATACAAGAAGTAAGAACAAACAGAACAATGAGAATAACGCAAGTCATAATTTCTGTCCTCAATGTGCAATCCCATTAACAAATGAACTTTTCTAGAGAAGACAGGAAACAAAACCTTGAAACACTAAAAGCCTGAATTCATGCTTCTAACTAATGGCATAGAATTAATTTCATCCATCACCAAATCAAGGTATATGGCGTTTGTTTTGCAAGCCTGTGAGATTTGCTACTGAGCAGTACAAAATACTGTACTACTGACAGGAAGGAATGAGGATCTGGTTCTTATTAGCCATGTTCTTTTCACTGAGATCTGGTATTCATGAAACTGGTGTTCTTCCCCACTTCATCTAAGACATTTATCTGCTCCCAATATGGATCTTTCAGACTGCAAACCCATTTTGACAATTTTTTTTTAAAGTCATGAAAATCTAGGGCCTCAAAGATTACAATACTCTGATTGAGGACAAAATCCACTTATAGGCACACCATTAAATTTGCTTCAGAGGACAAAATACTGATTTTGCATGTGTGTATTTTTTACCAATAAAAGGTGAAGAGATACTGGGTGGGAAGAGCTGTGTGCCAGAGGCCATTAAAACAACATGAGAGTGTACTACACTGTGGTATCACATTCCATAAAATTTGTCCGTAGAAAAACATAATCAAAAAAGGCAAAAGCTAGCACTTGGAACAGAAAAAAAACCCCAGGCCAATATGTATTTTCATAGCATACCCAGTGAGATGAGACAACTATATTCAATAGTGAAGACGTAATGGCTCTCTTCAGTTACAATGAAAATGTTCCGATGGTCAACTCCAGTTACCCTCTCCAGGGTTTTCAGTCACTAACAGAAAATGAGCCAGGTAGTATGACACGGTTATCATACTACCAGCTGTCGCTGAAGAATAGCCTGACCCTAATGTCACCCAGGTTTTCTAAACAGAGAGATTAGAAAGAGAAATAGTAGATTTCTGTGATGGTTCTTCAGTGGGGTAAAAGGAAAAAGCCTTTAGAAGAAAACCCCTCCTTGTCCATAAGACTGCCTTTTGAGCTATTTCAGTATTTAGTCTGTAAAAAAAATTACTGTAGGTGATTCTAGTAAGTAAAAATCGTTAGTGAAAAATTACTTTTTAAAGTGAAAATTATAACTCCCTGGGCATATTACTCTCCCTAATCCGTAGCTATAACCAACATTCCTAACCTTACAGGGCACGTGGCACCATTATGAGGGCTACTTCTGGATTGGAGCTACCCCAGGGGCAGAGGATGCTCTGGTGAGGAATGATGATGAGGGATTACATCCCCCTGCAGCCAGGCTGGTGTGCTGTGCTCTGCAGGCAATGCTCGGAGCAGGACAGCAGCTTTGCACGAGCACAGACAAACAGCACAACTGTGGTGCCAGAGCTGCACCAGGACTGCTTCCAAGCTGCACCACACAAGACCTACAGATTGGCTATCTTTGCAGCAGGGCTGCACCTGTTGCCAATTCCAGAAAATGCATTTGGAATGTGTATAAACTATAGTACCAGAGTGGGCTGCAGTGAGGGGGCTCCCCTGCACCGCCTGCAGCATCATGGTGACTCACAGAGCTGACAGCAACCACAGCACCAAGCAGTAGACATGATTCTACACAGATGTCACAACCCAAAAAATCCTGCCATCATTATGATACTGTTGAATAGCACATGGGTTAGATGATTTACGTTTTCAGCTTCATTCAAGTTTGACAAAAGTAAAAGCAACTGAAAACAGAGTTATACTGGGAAACACCATCTGGAGCTAGGACAGAAGTCAGAGTCCAGATTTGGATCTGGCATTTCAAGAAAGACTTCTATAGACTTCTCACATATATATTTGTATTTTAACTTAGATGCAGTTTAAAGTCTGCATATTTTGCTTAGTTACAGGAGGACTTTCTTGTTTTGCTAGAAATTTTTCAATAAATTACTACTTCAAAGATGGTGAAGGGTCTTGAGGAGAAGCCATATGAGGAGACATGAGGTCACTTGGCTTGTTCAGCTGTGGAAATGAAGAGACTGAGGGGAGACTTCATTCCAATTTACAACTCCTGCACGAGGGAAGAGGAGGGGCAGACACTGATCTCTGCGGTGACCAGGGACAGGACCCTGGGAATGCCCTGAAGTTGTGTCAGGGGAGGTTTAGGTTGGATATTAGGAAAATAAAGGTTCTTCAGCCAGAAGCTGTTTGGGCATTAGAACAGGCTCCCCGGGGAAGTGATCACTGCACCAAGCCTGACAGAGTTCAAGAAGTGTTTGGACAATGTTCTCAGGCACATGGAGTGGCTCTTGGGGCTGTCCTGTGCAGGGCAAGCAGCTGGATTTTGATGATACTTATGAGTCCCTTTCAACTCTATGATTCCTCTTGGTACAGTGAGGAGAACAGCACAGTAGTGAAAAGGTGAAAAATAGCAAACAATTATCTTTAAAAAGCATTGAAGCCTTCTGAAGCCTGAAAATGTTGAAGTAGATTTCTTTCCAAAGCAAGGGTAACACACTGTTCTGTGGTTCTGTCTTGTTCTCTGAAATCATTGGTTTTCCTGTGGTAAGGAAGCTAATGTTTGAAACCAAAACCTGTCTGCTGGCAAAATGTCACGTCAGTCAGAAATGTAGCCCCGCTGCTTTGGGCAAATGTAAGACATTCAAGCCCCAACAGAGCACCCATCACCAGATGCAACCCTAATGCTGCTATGCACAATGAGCAGTCTTGCATGGAAACAGTACTGACCACCCATGTGTATTGAGGTAGATAAATCTGAAAGAACATTAGCTGAATCAAGAAGGTAGGTATTTTTCTCTTTAGTCCCATAGATTCATAGTTCCCATGTTCTGTTCTGAGAGCAGATTCAAAATTGTGAGGAACTGGCATTTCCAGCCACAAGCTTTTAACAGCCCTTTTCCAAACATATTTTTCCCCTCATTTTCTCATGTATGTCTTTCTAACTCAGGCTCACTAGTAATGACCATGATGTACAAATAAGTGTTTGCACGCATCCACAGAGGTGGGGCAGAAAGAGCAGGCAGGGAGTTAGTCAGGGACTTCCAGCCTCACTTCTAAAAAATTTTCCTTTCCTCAAATAATGGCAGCCAAGAGTCTCTGTGGTAACCATGTCTCTCATACATTATTAAACAGATGTGCTAATGACATTTTTAAGTAACAGCAATTGACATTTTTCCCACTTTGGAACCTGACAGACAAGCCTGGACTTCATTAACCTTTTGCAGTTTAATAGTGGTTTTGTGATTTAGGAGAGCAGATTAAAAAGGCAAGAACCTCCTTCTTTCCATGTAAATTCTGCATGCCAAAATAAGTTACATAATATATCCAGATAGACAGCTTTGTTTGACCAGGTGCAGGTGAGAAAGTATTCTCATTAAGCTTCATTAAAGTGACCAAGAAGAAGCAGGTTAGGAAATCTATAACAGAGTACCAAAATATTTCTGTAAGGTCACCTTTGAAGAATATGAAGTATAACGACCAAGAGTTTTGAGAAAAAATGGAATCCCTGTGTGAATTAATATCTCATGAAGCAAAAATTCAGTTTGATCAAAACAGATTCCTGCTGTAAAAGTAATCTCCAAATACATTATTTACAGGAGACTCGAGGACCTGCTCTCTGGGGGAAGATGTGGCGAGGCGCAGAGCATTTCCTAGCACAGGCTGGTGCTGAGTGCCCACTGGCATTGCAGGAAATGCCACTCAAAAGCAGAGCCGGGCAGCCTCTGCAGCACCTTGGGATTTGCTCTCAGCTTTAAGCAGCAAGCAGGGCTGTCGAGCACCACAGTGTTTGCTGGCTCACCAAAGAAAGCTGACAGGCCCTGCAACCTTCTGTCACTTCCTAGTGTATCAAAAATGGCAATTACTGTTTGTCTTTAGTTTTGTGCACAGCTGTGTCTCTAACTAGGGTGCTTCATAGGCTAAGATAAAGGGGAGAGCTGCCTTTGAGATTCAGAAGAATGGTATCTCCTGTTCATGGCCTATTGATCATGCAACACACATGTACTGAGCTGCTTCCCTGCTGGAAGAGACTCCTGATATCTAAATAATTTTCTTTTGGAACTCAAGGCTTGGATAGAGCTCAGACATCTCATAAAAGTGTCAGTTTCCCAGAAAATCTGAAAAATTCCCAGGTTGCACACAGGGTGCACACAGGTCTTCTGTAAAAAAGAGTAGGCATCTATGTCTTTTGTGTGTGAGCATTGATTCTATCTGTTACCATCTATAAAGCAACATGCATAAATGGGTTGGGAACACACAAACCCAACACTGAGTTAGATTCTACTACTCTTTTGCTTAAGCTACTCCATTTGTTTAGAGTGTCATAGCTCTGATCTGTCTATTAAAAAGTCAGAAACATAATGAGATATAGCATTTCTCTATTGCTTTCTTGTCCTTTTTTTTTTTTTTTTTAGGTTTTGGGCAGTTTCACAATTTGTCTTAGTTACTTTGTTGACCGTATTTAAGTTACTGAATTCTTCAGGCTGGGAAACTTAGTACCTTCATTTTTAATATATATTGAAAAAAAAAAAAAAAAAAAAAGAAAAAGAAAGAAAGAAAAAAGAAAACGACTGACCAGAGTCCTTTTTCTAGTTTCTGGAGTGAAGCCTTGTGAATTAAACGAGAAAGTTCTATCCAGCCCATTGCTATTGTAAGGTATTTATTATATCTGTTTAGGCCAAACATGAAACAGTTAAAAACTTGCAATGGAAGAATTCTACCTGCAGTTTCCATTTGTGTAATATTAGTGTTTTTCCTTCCCCATGAACTAAGAGAACAAGTTTGAAAGCAAATGCTGTAATACAATCAAATCAGGATGGTGCAACCAGAAACCAGGGAGATTAAAAAAAAAGTAAAAATGGGGTTTTGTTAAATAAAGCCTCAGTTGTTGTTAAGGTTTGTATTGTCAAAGGGAGGTACTTTCAATGGCAGTGCGGCACCTCGCTTGCTACTTTGAAATTCCCTGACTAAACTAGTAACACAATCAGCTCTATGCAAAGGGAAGGACTGTACAGGCTGGATTGGAGTGCCTTTTGCACTGCAGTAATATTTCTCATTTCCTTCATGAATTCATCAGTCTTGTGCTGGGTAAATCTGGTGACCTTATCTGAAATCCAATACACTATAATTTATATAAGCTCCCTAACTATACAGCTGCTCATAGCACAGTAAGTGCCTATTTTGCTGTGCAATTCTTTTCTTCTCCCCTGGTTCACTTCACAAATACTATTCATTACAGGATAATAAACATGTTTTGATGTATTTGGCAGTTTCAGCTGAACACTTTCCTGCCCTGAAGAGATGCCCATTTGAGTGAAGTGTTTAGTACCCAGCATTTGAAGGGTTTATATAAAACCAATGCAGAAAAGATCCCCAGGGACATAGCCCATCCCCAGTTACTGGCAGTTCCTCAGATGTGTCTCCTACCAGAGGTTCCAGTGTATTTTTGGCAGTGGGACATAAAGTTCTAGTTCTTAGATGCTTTCTGACTGGGTGCAAATTTCTACTATCACATAAGTCGCTTTTTGCAATGAGAAATCTAAAGTGCCTTTTGTCTGGAGCAGGTTGCATGCAAAAAAAGTTTTGTTCCTCTACCCTGTTAGCAAGTTGTTGATGGATGGTCGCTGTCTCCAGTGCACCTATAGCTACAGCTCCTAAAGCAAGTACCCTCACACTTGTCTCTCTCTCAATGGCTTCTTCAGCTCCTCGCTTTAGAGTTATTAACTGCTTCCAAAGGGCTCCTTTCTTAGCTCTGAGCTGTCACAGGTCTAGCTTTCCCTGCCTCAGTACAGTAATTGTTTAACCTAAAACTACTCATGGCATTCCTGTTTAGCTTCTAATCCATCCAGACAATTCTTTCATTTTCTTACCGTTTCTTATTAATTATTTTTATACACCGATATAGAGGAAGAGAGGGCATAGGGGACCACAGAAATTATCCAGAAAGAACTTGAGGGAGGTAGAAGTAGGAAAGGAGGGAAATTGTGCAGCCTTTGGGCAACTGTAGGCATTGTCATTGAATATTTTCTTTCCACTTTTATTTAGAAATATATTCATGACTTCATCCCTGGGGAAGATGATCATTTTATCCCATAATCTTCTAGCAGGACAACTAGTGTTGGATGCACAAGTGGAAAATCTCTTCTGCCCCATTAGATTACTATGAGTCTTTAAATTATGCTATTAAACTGTAAGGAACTGGAGATAAAGATTTGGGATGGGTACAGAGCTGTGTAGGGATCTCCACTTCAAGCAACCTAGCACCAGAAGCATTAATTCATCCCTAAAGGTTGATGTGCTTCTTTTCTGATTGTGTGATTGACAGCCTGACTAAGAGGGAGTTGCTGTATGTTCTGCTACAAGTAGAAAATTATGCCACATCCTATAAAGAAGACAAATGCTTAATTTGTATGCCGTGCTGGGTGTGAAGAGAGCAAAAAACCTGTGCATATGTTTGGATTGTAAGGGGAAACAGAGAAACTACAAGTCCTAGTATCCAGAACTATGTTCTTGGAAAGAGCATCCATTTTCAGGATGTGCCTCTTTGAAAGACAGGGAAAGCAGCCCAGCAACTTTATAGTTGTACTTACTTCGTCTGGAGTATTTCATTAAATCCTAGCTCTGCTCTATCAATATGAAATACTGAAAGTATATTCTTTTCTATAAATGTCAGAAAACTGAAATTTATTTTATCAGCTGAAGTTCCCACAAATTTCTTTAAATGCTGGCATGGCTCTGAAAGTGGTCTGTTGGTGACTTTCACGCAGCAGAAACCTATTCAGCAACTTGTTCATGACTGTGATATATTTCACTACTTTTAAAGCCTATATATTTAATATGTGAGGCAGTCAGCTAGGCAGCTATCTGCATTTCTCTGGCTGTTTTCTGGGAATGAACTTAGACATACTCCATTGGTTTTGAATCTACAGATCTCTAATGCAGTGCATGCTTAATCACTCTTATCACTGGAAAATTCAAACAGTTCTCACATTCAGAGCATCACAATCACAAGAAGATATGAAATATGCCTCTAGGCTAAAAGTTTGCATAGTCTTCTCTGTCTTCTTTGTCATTACTGTGGGTACATTTTCTTCTTCCACACAGAATTTATTTTTTCTTACACAAAGTCTGAAGAGAAATCTCAGGAAAAAATGCAGAAAAATTATCCTAAGAACTAAAGCAGTCTTTGTCAGTGCATTTTTACAGAAATGGGCCCAAAACAAAAGCTGTGGCCTATGATTCCTCTTCTGGAATTCCAGGCACATTCTTCTCACCACTTTCCCTCATGTACAATCATTATAACATGTTCAAAATGGAGGCGAGACACTACCACCTGGTTTTGACTGCATGTAATGTTCTTTACATTCATTCTGTTCAATTCCGTATCAGTTTGCAAAACCTCATTTCTCCATCTCCCATTTGTTCACCCTATTTTCGCAGATGAAGACCTGATCATAACAAACCACATTTGCCACTTTCAGATAAACAGCTGGGATGTTTTACACCTGACTTTGCTTCTGATGGCTGCTCACAAAAGCTGGACAGTGCTGAAGAAGGGGCTGGAGTCCAGACTAAGCTTTCTACAGTGTCGTGTTGTGTATCTGTGAGATCGGGTGCACAGGATGGCTACGGCATGAAGCGAGTTTTTGATTTGGCCATTGCTGTTGGTTTTCCCATCTTTGGGAAGGTGGAAGAGCAACATCAGACTTCAGAGAAAAGTAGAAGAATGGTTGCAGGTACAGTACATGTTCCATGTGAGGAATGACAAAATGAACTGAATCTCTTAGACCTCCTTTGAGAAGGAGGATATAACAAAGGTCTGTACAATATCAGGGAAGAGGACTCCATTTTCCTTCTGTCAGTGCTCAGGCAGTGCTCAGTCCCCATCTGGACTCACATCTGAGTCCTACATATTAAATATCTTGCACATTAAATCTCCTACACATTAAATCTCTGTATTTAGGTGCTTTTGATCTTTGCTATAAAGAAAACGGGCAAGATATTATAGCTGGAATAGATCAGTGCTGTGTACATCACAAAAAAAATATACCAACCACACATATGCACCTACAGTATTTGAAAGTGTCACCCTGAGTTGTGGAAGTTTTTCCCTTTTGCCTTTTACTGCTATCTGCCTGTTCAGTAGGGAGAAACCACACAATACCAAGACAACATATTCTACCAAGTAATAAGATGCTTTGCAAATTCTCCCTGCAGCTGAAAATGCTCTACCTGCAGTTTGGAAATGGTTAAAAACAGAATATTAATTGTAGCAGTAATAGCAAAATGATCAGTGCATAGATTCATGAATGTACTAATTATATTCTCAGCTTAGAAAATCTGTATTGTATACACTATCATTTTGTTTCTAAGAAAAGAATACTCTGATATTTTTTAGCTAGGTTTTGGAAGGTATCTCTATAGGTTTTGTGACAGCCACATAGGAAGCTTCTGAAGGCTTTTATATTTCTGTATTCTAAGTATTTCCCTGTGCTTTTGAATTGTTGCCTGGATAACAACAGGGATGGCGGGGTGTATTTTAAGGATCCACTGGGTGTTAACAAGGTCACACCTTAAAAATACACATTGTTGCAGCTACAGCCTTTTCTTGGAATAGTGTAATTGGTATTTCCCTCGTTCAGAATTTTTCTTTGCACAGCACATAAAAAGCGAAGAATGCCAAGCAAGTGTTTAATTAGTACTCCTATGCATTTTGTAACATACTGCAGAATTTATCATGGCACATCCTTGTTAAAAATGATAGGTAATGTCATTAACACTGGTTCTACACAAACAAGCTACAGCTTAGATCACCCCATAGAAATAAAATACTGCAGCTATTGATCTAGTTGAATGGACCAGTAAAAGCTAATTTCCTTTGATTGTTTTATAATTCATTTCAGATCTTGTAACTGGTCATAATGTCATTTCAGCATGGAGACAACTGCCAATGAAGGCATCATATTATGGTGTTTCTGTTTATAAATAGAGCTGAATCCTAGCTGATTTTGCCCTTTAGACTGCTTCCTTTCTTCCTCCTCCTTTAGATTTCAGCCAAGTCCCTGGAATCACTATAAATCAGTTTACCAAAAAGTCTTCTTCTGAGAACAGTAAAGCTCTTTTAAAATTGAAATGTATTGAAGCAAGAACAAGCAAAATCGTTGTCAATTCTGGTACTGTCAGGGAAATCTCTGCTACTGTCTTCTGTAATGAAAAGAAATGCTATTATCTGGAACACCTTTTCAAAATTCACCTCTCAATGAAAAGCAAATATTATTATATGTAAGAATAAATTCACCCTTTAGCTAAGCCACTAAACGAAGTGGAATTATAATAGAAATAAATATGATCTATTCTGTCAAATTCTGTTCTGGTTTACACCAAAGGAAATTGGAATGGTCCCAGTGAATACAAAAAAATAGTAAATTATTAAAGTTGTAAAAGAAAGGCAAAGTA
The DNA here is from genome assembly GCA_013397935.1 of Dasyornis broadbenti. Lineage (NCBI taxonomy): Eukaryota > Metazoa > Chordata > Aves > Passeriformes > Dasyornithidae > Dasyornis > Dasyornis broadbenti. Next base: position 640,387 of record VZRN01002045.1, read on the forward strand.
AGCCTAACAGATAAAATATTTTTAATTACACTTTTTATGACATGATGACATCATCACAACGAAATATCATGGTCGCAAAACATTCAAGTCTTAATACAAAAAATTAGACAATCTGAAGTAGTTAGTAGAACCATATTTTCCAAACATATAGAAGCATTTTCACAGTTTAGCAATGTGAAATACATGTTGGAAAAATCTTTGCAAACTCAGAAACACAGAGCTGAATCAATAGAAGAAGGAAATCATAATAAGAAAACATTTTCTTTCAGGGATGACATTTTGATCATTCCTTATATTAGCTTGTTTATTTCATTTTCACTCAATATTTCAGTGGGAGATGGAGATTATCTGTTCAAATAGCTTTATGTTAACTGGTACAAATTTCACATCAAACAAAGAGACTGTGGATATGGGCACGATACCTATAGATTTTTAAGTATCAAAAAGTATAATTTCATAAAACTTCCTACTTTTCCAGCTGCTTTTATCCCTGATAAGGTTATCACGTCAATTATACCGACAAGATGCACAATATCCAGTGCATTGTTCTCTCCACACTACGCAGCAATTAAGGGAAGTCATAACTCAGAAGTTATTGACTATGTCATTCACTACAGACCAGAGTTCTCGTCTACATCTCTCACTCCACTGTCAAAAAAACTTCAAAAAGCTCCTTGTAAGTCAAGGACAGCAGTCGTCCTCCTGGGACTGCCAGCTGTGTTTGCCACAACCAGATGTTCTGTCCCTGAAGCCCTTCCTCCTTGTGCTGCATCAGATCCAATGTCTGTGCACTCCCATCTAGGTAATAGCTGTCTCCTGTCCCAATGCGTTGTCCCAGGCTCTGTTATCTGCTTTTGGTTTTTATTTCTTCCTGGCCATAGCCAGAAATTCAAAATCAGCTGCAACCTCTGCAACAGCAACTCAGAGGAAAGTGTTTTGTTTCAGTTTGTTTGGATTTTTTTTACTTTAGTTTTTTTTAAGAATTACCTCTTCAAATAGCACTGTCACAAAGCCTGGAAAGAAAAAGCAAGCTGTAACCTAAATATCCTTGAAAATAGATGCCCAATGAAAGCTTACCGTTTTCTTTAACCTGCCCAGAACACAGGGCAGTGTCTTTGGGACTCAAGAATATAGAACATCCTGTTCTTTAGCTTGATGCTTTCTGCAGTCTGTTTCTTCCCTTCCCATTTGTCTAGAATGATGGATAATCTTCAGTGGGGAATCATAAAAAATCAGTAAAATATGTGTCTTTTCTTACAGCGTTTCACAATAACATCCCTTTGTCAGAGGACTGTTCAAAAGCTATAACAAATTACAAAGAACATTGGCATGTTGAGGCACAATAACCTTTTAATAAACGTATATTTTCCTAACATTCAATTAAAATGTCATGCACTTTGTTGCATTTCCTCTTCCACTACTGGTGATGTTCACCACAGAGCTATATAAAACTTCCTTTTGTTTAACCAGCTCATTCATCTTCATCAACTATTTTAGGTATTCAAGAATCTGAAAGTGTTCAAGACATGATTATAATGATATAATACATTACAGTTCTGTAGTATTTTCTTGCCAAAATCTAAAAGGTACTTTGTAGACAGTAATGAGTTTCTTAACCTACCAAAATACCAGTGATCTGGGTGAGTTTACTCCTATTTATTACTTGGATTTAAAAGGTTATTGTCTTGTCCTAAAGTTCAGGGCCAGCAGTCAACACCAGCTTTTCTGATTTATGGCCATCTGGAGTGGTTTAAGGATTTTCCAATGTAACGTTACAATTCATTATTATGCATCCATTTGAGATCAATTATGAGAGAATATGTGCATGTTCAGAAGCTTGAGGCTCCATTAAAAAGATCCATAAGGAGCCTTTTTGTATCTATAAAACAACTTATATATACCAGGCCACGTCCTGACTCCAGTTCCATATCCAAACTGATGTGAGCTTTTCCAATTCCAGACAGACTTAGACTCAGTTATGCAGTCCTCTAGGACTAAAGCTGATAGAAATATCAATAAAGTAATCAGAAATACAGTTTCTGCAGAGCAGTAGCAGCCTTGGGCCTTTCACAACTGAACTGTACACAGTTTATGTCAGGACAGCAAAGAACAGGAGATAGTACCTATCACAGCCTACCTAGGGAGACAACTAGCAAAAGAAAAAGAAACCACGATATTTATAAAATTTCTATGAGGCAAACCTAGTTTGAAGGTAGTCCATGGGTATCCTTGAACACGGGGAAGAATATTTTCTGTAAGTAATCAACATGAGTTTTGATCTAATATTGACACATCAGTTTGTTTAAGAATGTGATTGAGGCCACATCGAAGCCAAAGAAAGCCATGACTCTTCTTGAAGGCATAACCTCTAAATGCAGCTCAGTTATATTTTCATGCTAGTGCAGACTTGCTGGCTTCATACAGGCCTAAAAGGGTAGCTCTCACATATTGTTTGTCTGAACAGGTAGTCCCTGGAGAACCTGGAGAACACACAAATGAGAAGGGCAGCTTCCCTGTGCGTGCACTGCCGAGCTGCTCCGTGTGGGCACTGCAGCCCCTGGCTGGGAGCTCCAGGTGCCAAAGAGGGCATTGCCCACGGTGGTACACGGTGGACTTGCCACCAGAGGCAGCAGTTTAGTTTGGTAAGGTGGGTGAATCCCTGTGCAGGTAGAGCACACTGTCTCATGTTCCCTAAATCCTGCGGTAGGGAACAGCTTTCCTCCACAAAAGGGAGCACAACCAGCTATTGCTTGGTAATGTCCTGTAACCCAAAGATGGTAGCAAAATGGAAACAGAGAGTAAAGCTGTGAATGAGTAAACTTTAGAAGGATATAACACAGTATGTCAAAAATGTTTTCAGTGTCATGGTATTCTCCAGCTGGACATATGCCAATTAGTCTGAATTCTAGATGATTTTCACACCTACCAAAAAACAGCTAATATTTTCCATCCAGCTGTTCCACTCCACTCTGTGACTCAGAGCAACCAAACAACTATGCGACCATTAAGAAATGTTATTGCTATAATATTGTTATACAAGCACTTGCACACAAGCACATAGATTTATTCAAAAAGATTTGACAGTATACTGTGTGCTGACTCATAGAAATATCCTCAGCTCTGCCTTATGTGTTAAACATATAGCAGACAAATTTCAGTTATCAGTACTTCGTAAGGGCAGTCTTAATTGTGTCCATAAAGATATTTTTCGTACTGCAAAAGCAATAACAAACATCAAACAAAATATGCAAGTGCAGTCAGGGACTGGGAAGCACCAAAACTATGTTGAGAATTCCAGAACTGAAGCCCCTGAATTCTCATTTGGAAAATTGTATGGAATTTAACCGATCTAACAAGGGAAGTTAAAAGCTCCATGTTTAGCTTGCTAGTGCTTGAGTCTACAGTTTTCAGGAGTTCAAAGCTGTTAACTTACATTCCAACATTATACTTTCACATAACGTTATCATTTATGTAGCTATAAATATGCTTTTATTTCAATGCCGCTTGAAAATACAATATTTTCTCCTTTCCAAATTATCCCATAGAGCAGTTCTGAACTATTGAAATGACCTTTTTAAATTTATTATTTATTCATTCAGTTCCTTGCCTTATTTGTTCACATTTAACTACAGTATTAATAATGCAGTCCACTGCACAATTTCATTTTACTGGAGATTTTTTTCATATGTCACATTTAATACTTTGTTGAAGCCTTAGGAGACTATTCGCATTTTGCTTTATGTCACATGTAAAGGTCTAGTTTTGTTTAATGTTGTCTAGACTTGTCTTTAATATCATGCTTAAAATAGATATTCATGTAAAATAGGCAGTTTCTGGACGTTAAAAGGGGCTGGCTTATTTTCTACAAGTTGAAAGGTAACCCAAGACAGCAGCTGTAGGGATCAGAGCCTGATTTAAATCCCATTCTCATGAATTTCGGTGAAGCTGAACCCTACCCTGGAGAGCTAGAATCGGAGTATCTGACACTGCTTCTGTGTTTCTAAATATTAAATTTTCTGTAGTGTTTCTGGAGTCAGGTGGAATCCAGTGGAATCTGCTCAAGAGGGCTAAAACTACAAGGGGGTTAGGGGATACCCATCAAAACCAAACTCCAAATCTCTGTAAACTGGCTAGTTTGGATTCTTACCCAAGCCTCACCATTAAACCAAAAACAATGGTATGTGTGCTGAATACGAGCATTCCCTAATGCCCCTCAGTGAATGGGATGGAATGGAATGGAATGGAATGGAATGGAATGGAATGGAATGGACTATTTGTGTTGGAAGGGACCTACACTGATCATCCTGTCCAACTGCCTGACTAATTCAGGCTGCCCACAAGCTGCGTGACCATTCAGCAGTGAAAGACCTCCTCCCAAGTGCCTGGAGATCCCACCTGCCTCCTGGCTAAACCAAGGATCATGGACATGCACAGGAGCTCTGGAATCCCAGTGATTATTCCAAGCACTCAACTGGTGCGGCTTGCCAGTTGTCTTCTATTTGCAGACTATGCTTTCTGAATAGTGAGAAACAAATTGTTGAAAACAATGTTTTGATTTTACTGTAGGGGAAATTCTGGTTTAATTTTGCAGCACACAATGAATGCTCATCCAGCCAAAAAAGCAGCTTTTCAGCAAAACCAGGATCGGCTTAGGTTTAAGTGTCTGGTCCTAACTTTTCAGGGGTGCTGAAGCAAAACGATTCCCCAGTGAGTGGCTGTGAGATTGCTCCTCTCATTTTATAGCACTGAATTCATATTATTTATTGAACTTTACAGTATTGAATTTGAACATAAGGCAACTGCTCTTGTACAATGATTTATTCAGGATTCTAATGGTAGGTAACTTCTAAGTCACATTTTCCCAAACAGACTATCCTAGGACAATAGCCTTTGAATTGCTTTGCAAAATACAACAACACCATTAACAATGACAAAACTGTTGCCAGAACTGCTAAGTTAACCATGTGGCTTTTGAGCTTAGCCTGTTTTCAAAAATTCTGCATAATTCATGTCTTTATACATACATGATGAAATTGTTTTAAAGTTAAGAAGAAAATATATTCTTTTTTATGTTTGTAAAGAGTTAAAGGAAGTCAGACAAATACATGACATTATTATAAAAATAAACCTATTACCAGAAGTGAAATGTGTGTAAGAATTTCAGCTACTGAATATTTTGTAACATTTCTAAAATTTCCAGTAGTATTTATCCAAAAATAAAAGAAAAATAAGGAATGATTATTTTAGGAACAGTATTTGCTAAAAATTGTTTCTGTCACATCACACGGAAATAAACTGATTTGTTCATTTAGAAATCAGACATTTATATTGAAATAACACTGAATTATGACAATGCTGATTCATAAATGCTAGAGATAAAACTTCATGAAATTTGATGAGTACATTTAGCATTGATATATCAGCTCAATAGGGGAGAAAACCCATGGAAGTGATTAGAAATAAATAATTTTAAAAGGTCCTTAACAACAAATTAGTTAGATGCATGTGTTACTTCAAACCTTTCCCATAATACACCTAACTATAATCACACTGTTTGGTAATGTAAAGTTCAATCTCTCCCATCCCAGCAATAAACATTAACAGTAATTGCCACAGTAGGTGATGTTGGATCTAATCTGAAAACCGTAGTGCAAAGCGGAAGCATTTAATATGCCATGGATGACAGACAGGACATAATTAACTCTCTCATAGTTTCCCCTGATCATTGTTTCCAAATGTGAGAGTCTGGGGATATAAATACATTTGAGCCAGAAAAATCATTAACCCACACTCCGGAACAACTCTCAAACAATGTATGCTGAAGTCCTTTAGAAAGACTTCAGAAGAGTCCCTTTGCCTGTGAAAAACCTCACATTGCTAAACTATTCTTTTCATAATTAGATGACAATGCTAATCAGTCATGACCCTTATATAAGAACTAACACCTGCACAGACAGCCACGGAAATTGAAAGGAAATGGATTTTAAGAGAGTGAGAATATGAGATGGTTTAACAATATGTGAAGCTGTGCTCCACTGTCCCAGTTTGTGAAGCTCCGAGTTTCCGTAACAGTGTGGGTTAACCTAAAAGGTCAGGCTTGGGGACCCAAACTGAAAACATCACAAACTGAAAACGAGCCTGAAACAGTAGAATTAGAAATGCATATGAATAAAGGTGGGCATAATTGCTTTAGGTTGTCCCAGGTGAAGGATCAAAACTCCATGTTGCTAACAACAGACCAGGAAAATACTCATGTTATCCATATGCTATTCCACAGTCATTTGGAATGGGTTATCCTGGTCAGTGCCAAAGTGAGAGTAAAAAAGTCCTGTGACCATTGATCTGTTCTAAATGACAAATCTCATGTCTTACCACATTACTGAAGCATTTCTGGCTAAGTTACCAAAGTAAGATAAGAGAAATTCAGATTTATTTTGGAAAAATACATGTAGCAGTCAGCTCCTGTGCTTGTGTTTGTATCTCGATTGTTTTGATATCATGTGTTACTCTCCTCCCCCATGCAAATCTGCACTTGAAATCATCTCCGTATCCAAGCCATTAAGATAAGTAAATATATCATTAGGGGTGAGGGATAGGCAATGGAGGATGCTGTAATCTGCTCATGGGCATACTGCAGTCAGAATTTATTCTAAATCAACCTATCAGACCAGTTGATAAATACTGTTAAAACTGAGCTGTACAACCTGAGGGGTTTATGCATTTAAACCACTTTATTTTTCTTAGTGTTTGCTTTTATAAGTGGCTATTCTTGCTGCCTGTGTAACCATCTACTACATTTTTTAAAGCTTGCCAAGTCTTTGCCTTCAGTACTGCTTTAGTTGTTATTTACAAGTGTGGGCTGTAGAGAGGATAAAATAAACTGACGTATATGCCTAAGTTTCCCGTGCCAGAGGGCATGAAAGGAAATACTCAACCAACAAATTTCCATAAATGATTGTGTGCATTCACATGTTCTGTGATGCCAACCCTTTAAAATCGTTTTGCCCGAGAAGTTACAATTACAGAGAAAACCCAAAGAAAACCTTGCATTTAGTTTTCATTACTCTTAATGACCTTCTAGGAACAATGATTAGTGGCGGACAGAAGCACTGATCCAGGGTAATTATTTCTCCTGTATGTCTCATTTGTCCACAAGGCAACAGAAAGACGCAAGAGAGGGGTTTTATTGGCAGTCAGATGTTCATGACTTTTTCTATTGCACACTAAGATCACAGATGAAATGGAAAGAATCTGGGCTATTCAGATGTGAACCACAACAGAAACTGTCTGAGAAGTTGGTAAATAACTCTTGTGCTAACACCTCTGCCTTCTCCTCAACTGCTGCGAGGTCGATGTCATAAACATCAAGCAAGCCTTTCATTAACACTCATTACTGGCTAGGGTTTCTCATGACCTCAACCGAAATTCAGCTCACAGAGGGAGAGTGGCCAACCTTCAGCTCTCACTTCAGTCTGTAATGATCTCCTTTAGATCCTGACTTCAAAAACTATCAGTAAATTTTGATAATAGCAACCTGCCATTAAACAAAAAAATTAGACAAGTTGCTCTCTCTTGTCCAGATCATTCTGATTCCCACTTTTCATCCTCATGTGTATTCACAGGCACACACCCCCATACACATGCACGTAGGCATGCACCCAACTCCACTAATGCTTGAAATTTGTTAGATTCTTTTCCCTCTATAGTTAGACATTAAAAATTGTATCCGGTGAACTTCTCACAGAAGATAGTCAGCCCTCCAGAAGGCAGGACTGTACATATATAAACTAATGGCAAGCTCAACTTTATTTAGTTGGTATGTGCTTAAAAAGTAAAATTGTCCATGTTGATTTCTGCTGGTTTTTTACTCCCTTTTCAGTCACTTTAAATCATTAAAATTAAGTGAATTATTTTAACTCTGTAAAGTCATTTTAACTGTCGTACTGGCACCTCCACAATTCTTGGTTGGAACTATTGCAGGAAAGTGATTTTTCTTCATAGTCACATTATTTTGTAAGAATACCTTTTGGGTTCTGTATCTAGGTATATGTGTATGCATAAGACACATACACATTCACAAAATATATATATACATGTGTATGTTTATGTATACGTAAATGTAAAAGTTCAACTGACATATATATATATGAATATGTGTGTTTCGGTATGTGTATCTATGTTTTCATTTATAAAATTTCAGTGTTGATACTGTTTTCAATTGATAGTGTCCACTGGTCAAAGGAATGAGCTATTTTTCCAATGGATTAGCAAGCTTAAAAGAGTCCTCTGGCTGTAAGTGGCAGATCCATTTCAAGCTTTAGAGTATTCACTGTGTCTATAACATGAGTTGTAGTGAGAGACAGACTGAGATGAGAAAGTGAGGTAATTCACGTGCCATTTTGCAACATCATACGGCATTTTCCTTTTTTGGCTTGTTTGTAAGGACAGGCAGGCATTCCCTGTCAATCTCATGCAAATAACTCCAATGCATACATACATGAGCAATAATCTTTCTATTTTTGTCCCTTGAGTAATGCTTTCGATGTAACTGAGAACTGAAGTGAAGATGACACATTGCTAGAAACAAATCCCTATAGCCAAGGGCACCGGGGGAAGTTCCATGTCTGGTGTCCTCATTAGCAAAAAACATTAAGCAACACCACTCATTTAACATGCAACGGCAAAAACACCCCTCTGTGCTAAAATCAGTCAACCTATAGAGGAAATTAATAAACCACAGTGGAACTGTAACAGTTTCCTGAAATAATGTTGGAAATGTGTTTAGAAACTGCTGTGCTGCATGTACATAAATCTTCCCTGTACAGTTACCAGGTTGAGATCTCTGCCCACAGATTCCAGACAAAAAAGGTTTTGTAAATATTCTTTGCTTATTATTGCAAGCGTTTGTAGGACTGCCATCACAGTAACAGTCAAACATATCTAGCTCAAAATGCTGGTGCTGATCTTCCAAATATTTGTTGAAAAGCAACACCTATTTTTTTCTTCTGCTTGTTATTACATGCTTTTCCACTAGCAGACTTCATATTTTGGCAGGTCTGTGGTTCAGACTTCCCTCCTAAAACCAAAGAACAGACAGCATTTCACGTACTATAGGGCTTGAAATAGAAACAAACTTGATTTCAAGCGCTTAAGTATTTTCAAATAAGTGTAAAAAGGTGTTTAGTTGATCACTTAGGTGCCTGAGGTGCCAGCCAAGCCTAAATACAAGAAAATCTGCTGATGAAACCAGTAGCACACGTGTTTGAGAGAGGACCCTTGAACATCACTGGCATGGTGGCCCAGACAGAAGACCTCCTAGAATATGGGGAGACTGGAATGGAAGCATGGAAGGGCAGCAGCACCACAGAAGTTGTTGGGGGAATTTTTTCTTGCAAATTGCAGCCCTGCAGCCTCTCTCCCCCTACAGAGCCTGTCTGGAAATTCACAGCCTAACAGAAGGAAAACCATTCCCAGGCTGGGGTTGCATCTCAGTCAGTACAGCAGGGCCAGATGGCATGAGCCCTGAGCCTCTTTGGTGAAAGCTGACTGCATTCTTGAGGAAGGATGTAAGCACGTAGTTAAGTACTTTCTAGAAACTTGTGTATAATTAGATTTCAGATACTGAATAATTTACTCCACATCTTTGCATGTAAACATTCTCAAGAGCTTTTTGATTAGTTATTTGGGATATATTTAATAAATGGGACAGACTGACAAATCTGGAAAGTAACTGAAGAATAGATAGATACACATCATAATGAAGTAAGCTGCTCCGACTGTGGTTTGAACAAGCACAAACTGTGCTCCCATGGTCTTATGAGAGAAGCAGAAAGCATCCATTGTGAAGATGCATTTCCCTGGGGAATGGGCACTGGTTTTTCTTCCAGGCTTTGACCTTTTTCTAATTACCACTAATTTTGCTAGTGATGTGATTTTGTGCCTTCTCTGCTAAGAGCTGGACTTCATTCTTTTTTATGAAGTTTCATAGATGAAATCAGATGCTAAGCTGGCTATTTGCAGCATGTTCCCCAGTAACACAAATAATTTCAATCTACTGTAGAACATGGGATGGACTGGATTCTGCAGCTCCTATGAAAGTGCAGAACATGCTACTTGGTACAGGCGTAAAAAATGAACTGTGTGAGCCCAGAACCGTGTGTCACATCTGTAAAGGTATGGCAGACTGTCTGGCACTCATCACTTTTTCCCTCACCTAGGCCTTTGACATTTCTACTGCCAGCATTAGTCTAAAGTGAATGTAACATAAGGCATCAGCCAAGAATAGCTTCAGAAAAACAGCCATTTTTGGAAGCTATTCCAAAGTTGCTTTGCAAACCCAAACACTTCAAAGGCAGTGTAAACTGTGGTTGTCCTGTATATCACTGGGAAATAAAAAACATACACCGATACCTCCGCAAATAGAAATATTTTTATGATGCTCTAGTATTTTAGTTCCTATATGCATCATTTTTGGTTTCTACTTACTTTCTAGGCTATTTTTGGCAATCCTTTTAAAAAAATTTAAAGAAAAGCTCTCCTTTGGAAAAATTGCTCCTCTTTTCACAGGAAACCTTCTATTTGGATACTATGATCATACCTCAAGCTTTTACTGTAGCTTTAAACTCTGACCTCTGGTGAATGCCTCTGTGGCAGAGCTCTCAGGTTGCTTCTCCCAACCTAAAGAAATGCCTTGTGTTTTTGAGACAATGAATTTCTAGCAGAATGAATTTTTGAGGAAAGGCCAAAGCAAAGAATTAAAAATTTTTGAACTCATTTTAAGAAAACAAATCCTGATCTCTCCAAAAAATAGTTCTCTGTTTTGGCCAACAAAGCAGGAGTCTTGCTAGTCACGCAGGAAACTTAGACTGGGACCTGGTTCTCCTGTGATGCTGCAGTTCCCTTTTCCAACTTTGTTTCATTGGACAAATGTGGGACATTTTCTTCCCTGTTTGGGGGAAATTTTGTCCTTCGTGGACAAAAGTGACACTTCCACCATCTTCTGATGCCACAGACTATGAGTGTCCTCTGCCTTCATGGGAGTGCATAAGAAGGAAAAGCTGTTTTCTTCTTCCATGGATTTATACTAGGTCATGACAATCTTTTCATTCGATGTGGAAAAATCCATGGTGACCACCTCTATATCTGCTAGGAGCTGCTTTGGCATATGTTCCCTTGCTGTTGCCACTTCCCTCTCCAACATACCATCCATTTGGTTACCAGGTAACACGCATTGCTAGGCATTTGCATTAAGCATCGATGCTTGTCATGTTTTTTACACTGGGTTTTTAAAAATAACCAAGGTTAAAATAGGATTGTGTTATGGCTGGAAATCTTTGGATTCATTCTAGTGACTTGTCAGGATATCAGCAGTATAAAATCCATCTGTTGACAAAGATATTACTCTTTAATAAGCACAGGGCCAAATCCCTGTGGATGCAACCGATTTTGGTGTTGATAGCTAGAAACAATTTGATATGTTGCCATAAGACAATATAAGGCATTATTCTCCTCTTCAGTAGAAAAGAATAATGGGCCAAATTCAAGTCTGGTTTCAGCAAGTGAAAACCTGAAGTTATTGGAATGCATTTTTAATATTTTACAGATGCATTATGTTCATTAGCAAAAAATATTATTCGCTTCCCACAGAGTAAGTAGCACACATCAAGCTCTTTACCAACATGTGATCCATGGTGATGTGAATGCTAAATTCAACTGGAAATTTTCATCGCTGATTTAAGGAATTTTTTTTTTTCTGAACTTCATCTTTCACCATTTTGTGTGGAAAATTATGACTTTCAGACAAAACCAGAGAATAAACAAAGCAATGAAAACTCATACTTACTTGCCTGTAAGTATTGGAAGGTGGAGAAGCCCAGGCCCCATAATGCACTGTGAAAGTTAATTCACTTGAGCAGTTCAGTGGGATGGAAATTTGGAGACATTTCATTAGAAGTGGAGTCCATCAAGACAGGCTTTTTTCTAGGACTGAAAGTATAGGTATGACTGGCATTTTTGAACCAAAACTTCTATGGCTTTGTATTAACATTTTCAAAATTAGGCATTTTGAGTCTGCATCAAAAAAGTTTGAAAGGAGAAAAAAACCAAAAGAAACTTACCATCCCTTCTAACGTATATATAATTTTTTGTACAAAAGTCTTACTGATTTTGAATTCAAAAAATAACAAATGGGTTTTTTGGCTGAGCTTTAGGAGGGCTACAGATGAGCTGATTCCTCATAGTGCCAAAGGACGTTGCTAAAGTCTGCTCACTAATGAAGCAACTGGGAATTAATATTTTTGTATGAGTTATCAGTCAATGCAGAATCACACCTCCCAAAACACCTAGTGTTTTAGCCCGAAGTTTTGAGATTTGGCATTAAATAAAACACACTCAGAAAGCATAATGCTTCATAAAACACTTCTCTATCCTGCGTATGTGTCATAGTTTATATCTTCAGCTTGATATTCAAATATGTTAGTTCTCAGTCTCTTTTCATTTTTTCTTGGGATTTTATTGTATATCATAAAGAATCAGACATCTTCCAGATATGTTAATCACTAGCACTTCTGTCATTTCTTCTTCCAGTGCCAGTTGGAGGGATTTTATATAACTAATATATAAGTTTTTCCTTCCAAAAGTAATATTTTCATCTCCCAGATGATATTTTGGAGTGTCAGTTTACTCACTCAGTGTTAATGGATATATTTGCAATTACTTCACCACAAACCAGATAAAGCCCAGAAAAACATGAACTGCAAAGAGTGCTTGATGATGTTTTTCTACTGCCATGGTATCTTATGGTGACAAAATTACTTGGGTGTACAGTTCATTTTCATATTTGGTCTTCAAAACGCTTCAGTACATTAAAGCATGTGTGTGTTAAAATAAGAAAAGTATTTGTGGAAGTGACAACCATGAAAAGAAGAAACAGGTGTAAATAAATTATTCTTTAAACTCATGGCTTGAATAACAATAAGATGGAGCTATTTGTTGCTAACCTCAATGCATTTGTGTGTGTGTGGACATGGAGAAGAGATGGGGAGACACTAAAGAAAATAGTTAAATTGTAGACAGGCAGCCATCTCAAGATGAATTCCTCCAAAGCTGGGAATGTCCTTCCATGGCTTGTATGCAACCTGCAGGGTCCAGTACTGAGGAATGATTCTGGATGGGCAGTGGGACAACATTTCCTTTCTGTGGTTTCATTGATGATGACTCTTCAGCTGCATGTGGAAAACAGAGTGGTTATTCCAGTTCATGAGCCCCTCAAAGGAGTGTCAGGATTTTGCTGGGTGTCAGTTACTGTGGTGCCTGCCTACAGCACCTCTTCTTATTGGTTCATTTAGGTTGCAGTATCGCCCATGGCACTTCTTGTACTTTGCTATTACCATGCACCAGAGATGGTGCATCAAAGACAGGTGCTAGGAAACGCTGTTTGTATCCAGACAAATTTCTATGCAAACATCTGCATTTCCAGTTTGCAGGAGGAAACCAAGTATTTGAAGACGTCTAAGATCTTCCTCAGCAAACTGCTCTTCAGATGATGCTAATAAACAGCAGTATTTATTCTTAGTGAGTTATTCAAATGATAAGGAGTGCCAAGACTGAAAACACAAATATGACATCACTTGACCATTGTCAAGGATATGGAGTATTCCTAGAAATTCAAGATATTTTCAAACTACTACTTATGATAATGTCAGACAAGTCTAGTGGTCAGCACTCCTATGAATGTAGAAGAAACAGTTCCATCTTCTAAAAAGGTTCAGATCTATATAAACAATGGAATCCTGTGTGTAGCTTATTTCTCCCAATAGAAGTAAGCCTTATTTTGTCTATTACATATTTCAATTAAGAGAAAACTTGGACTCTCCATGAAGTATTTGCATACAAAACCAAAATTTTCTATTTAGAACAACTTTGAATTCAATAACTGTAAGGGGGTAATGTAGTGCCTTTTCTGCACAAAAAAGACATAATTTCCTTACCACTGCAATATGTTTTTCTCTAAAGTTCTCTAAAGAAGCAGAGTTGTATTTAATGGTAGTGCTATTTATTCCCTGAGGGAAGCAAATTGCTCCTGAAGGATACAAGGAAGGCCTCAAACAGTATTTATTTATACCTAACTAGCGAAACCAGACACATAAAAAACATAGTGACTAAATTTGGTATCACTGTGTAACAATTCTACAACCTCTTCTTTCAAACAGAAGTATGAATTAGAAACACATTAAACAAAAGAAAGGTCCAATATGATTACCAAAGGAATAATGGCAAAATTACACTTATTCTAGACATAAAACACTGGAGTGGGGAGAAATCACTTCTGGCTGGTTTAGAAAATTGTGAGAACATTAGGAGAGGTATGTCATGGATGGAATATGGTATGTTATGGATGGAATATCTGTTGTGGGTTGCCAGCTTGCCAAAACTCTCCCAAGACATAAGCGCAGCCAGAAGATGGGTGGTGATGGCCAGATGGGGAGAAAGGCAGGGTGTCTATGCAAAGTCCTCAAATCCCAAAACAGATTTTAATCTGACTGTTCTTGACAAGAAAAAAACTATAGATGAGGAAAGGTGGTGATATCAGCGATCTGATAAATACCCCACAGGATGTAACAGGGCAGTGGGCGCTTTGGTGGCATCCACATGAAAGAAATTGGACCCTGGATTTTTGGCTTTTTATTGATCCAGTCGAGAATATTTACTATAAGAAGAAACTGTGCAAAGGACTATTCAAATAAGCTTTCAATATGAAGTCCATGATCACAATCTGAATTTATGAGTGTATTTTCATAAGCGCAGGTTCAGAAAAACTTGCAGTTTGAGACACCATGAATAGTATTTGCTTTTCTTGATATATTTAATTGACAAAACACCCTGATGGCTTTCACATATTGAGACATCAGTGGTTAGGTTTATGTAAAGCTTGGAAAGAAAATAAAAGACCCTACAGAACAGAATTTCTCTGGATATTTTAAAGTAAACATCTATTCAATTTCAAATCTGGTGTACTTTCATCTATAAAAAGGCAGATATGGATCACCAAGAAAATTGTCTTTTTGCGTCTGTGTCTTCCAAGAAGGTTTTGATCACTGCATGATACCATGAACCATTAAAGTCACTGTGGCATGAGTTAAGGACAATGTTTATCTTGAGCTCAGTTGCTACTACCAGCAAGTTTTGCAATTTCAACAGTGATCTCCAGTACAGTGTCACAAGGGTATATTTGATGTCTTGACTTAATGGGTAGCTTCAATCGATGTGCTGCCATGTTTCACTGAACAACAAGTCATTCGCTTGATGTACTGAATTTTATTGCAGGGATAACAGTCCAATAACCTCCTAAAATCTGAAAACACAGTTTCCCTTCAATCTGAAAACACAGCATCACCTCTTTCCTTTGGAAAGGAGCAAATATTCACAGCAACTAGGAAAACATATAACCCATGAAACATTGGAAGCTCAGCTTCTTAGTTTCAAGGGAAAAAGGGAAAATGTCCATATCTCTCTTTTTTTTGCAGCCTCCCTCCTAGGAATTGCACAAAATAGCATGCTGTGATTCTTTTGTAAATGGTGTGGGGTGTTTTCTTGGGGTTTTTTTTTTTTTTTGGTTGGTTGGTTGGTTGGTTGGGTTTTGTTTGGTTTGTTTGGTTTTGGGGGTTTTTATTGTTGTTGTTGGCTTTTTGATCCACAGAACCTGATTTGGAAGCATGCACCAGTAATTCCAACCAATTCATAATGTGACAAGAGTAACACAATAAGCACATTTGCGTTTTGCTCTACTTATGTCTTAGATTGAGACAGAATAGTGAATGCTATAAAGTGAACCCAAAGGGGATTTCTCCCACAACTGGAAGAAAACGAGCCATGAGCATAGAGGTACACCGCACCAGCCTCTGTAAATTCATCTGACCACCTTCAGTCTGATTTCAGGGCCTTAAAATGAGAGAGAGAGAGAAAATGTGTTCAACTGTTCCCATGAAACTGCAATAAAACAGTCAACACCATAAAGCTCAGTCTAAGCTTTAGGACTGCAACAATGGCCAAGGCATTAAGACAAGAGATTAATGTAACAAGAACAACACTGAGAAGGGCACATATGCAGCAGGTTCTGCCTTAAGTAAAGCAGCAATTCATTCTAACATGCCAAATCAAGCAAAAAAGCAAGATGCTCCCCATCAATACACAGATGTCTTATTCCCGTTAATACATGCGAATGGGATGAGGAGATGCTTCTTACTGAGAATTAGTGGGGAAAAAATTAATTTTTCTGATCTTGGAGGATTATTTTTGTGACCTCTTTTTTTTTTTTTTTTTTGTTTGTTTTGTTTGTTTGTTTTTGGGTTTTTTTGTTTCAAAGAGAGGTTAATTTCCTCATAATTTTCAAGTGGGTATGAAGGATGATGGTGGAAATGATTCATTACCAACCTTGAACTCTCAGATTATTTGACTAATGAAGCTGACATCTTTATCAGTACCTGCCATTTCACAGAATGGACCTATATTTGCATGCATATTGTACATGTAAGGGCACAGTATTAATAGTGGAATTAATCAAATTATTCTGCTTTCAGACCAGAAAGATTCAATTTTCAAATTAAATTCTCTGTAACCGAGCTTTTTTCCCCCCAATATTGTCTATCCATTCTTCAGCTAAATGAGTGCACAAGTAGGGACCAAGATGTAGGTCTTAAAAGAAGTCCCAATGTCCTAAGTGGTGCTAACATCTCTTTCCTGAACACAAAAGGAATTTTAAAGTATCTATAGCATTTTAAGGGACATTCACTAAACTCTTGGAAAAACCAAAAGCCTGA
Organism: Dasyornis broadbenti; assembly: GCA_013397935.1. Taxonomy (NCBI): domain Eukaryota; kingdom Metazoa; phylum Chordata; class Aves; order Passeriformes; family Dasyornithidae; genus Dasyornis; species Dasyornis broadbenti. Next base: position 657,204 of record VZRN01002045.1, read on the forward strand.
TTCAGTCCCTTGCTGTGATATCCAAATATTTTAGATATTGTAAACCATATCATACATCATAAATTCATATTAATAGACCTGAACTGCTTCGTACATCATAAAAACATTCCAGAAAATGTGTTTAAGTGGGCAGTTTCTTCTATTCTGATATTCAGAAAAGTTTAATGTTTATATGTGTAGATGCCCAGCAAAAGGTATTGAGCTCCTTTCCCAGTTATGCTCAAGGAGTGAGGCACTGCCTAGCTCTAGTAAAACCACGTGTGAGCCTGACAGTGTGAGTTTTAGCAGCTCAAATTTCCACGCTTCCAGATTCTACCACGTTAGAATTGCTAAGGCATAGAAACATTCGTGTGGCTTAGCAAAAGCTTCCAGACAGCTGTGACTCATCATGACACACACATGTTCTCTGTCCTACAACGGTGTGTCTAATGCATGTCACAGTGCCCTCAGAGCCAGCACGACAGCCTTCTCTCCCTGGAAGCTGTCCACAGATGGTAGCACAGCGGGATGAAACTCAGACGGAGCACAGACCATGGCTCAGGCCCCAACTAACTAATTTTTGCACTGATTTAATGTCATGTGAAACCAATGTAGTGATACAGTAAATTAGACTGATAATATAATAAGGAAACTCAAAAGAGTCATAATACACATAATCTAGGAGCAATCTGTAATCTGCAGTTTGTGCAGAATTGCTTATCTAATTATAGAAAAGGATAACCCTTTTCTGTAGGTTGGAGCGCAGTAATGAGTCTAGGCCAACTTAAGAAGCCTAAAAAATTGGGCACACTAAAACAACATTTACTACTGCAGTATAAGAAGGCTTTTCTTCTGTAGGAAGACAGATGTATATGTGTAACCACTAATCTTTAAAGATCTTGAAAAAATACATACATCCTTAATAACTGGATACTTCCAATTAACACCTGCCAATATAGCACATTCAAAAAATCTTCTTGATTTAATACATCGTTATTTGGACACTCTCAAAAGCTTAGTGAAATATTAATCATGATGATGAACTTTAATTATATTTAATTAAGGTATTCGTTTTTCCCCCCATTTATATGCTTTGTCCTGCTCATACAGTTCTCACTTATAGGCACCTTTCTTTCAAAAAAAAAAAAAACAAAAAGCAGTTTAGCCAAGAAGCCATTCAGGAAGATGACATGCTTTCATCATGTTTAAAAGATTTCATTTGCAAAACTTGTGTTAAAAAGAAGGCAGGCAAAAATGTTTCTTATTTAGTAGCTCAGTCAAGGTGTGATTAATGGTTCGATAGTTCCAGTCTAATCAGCACTGGCGGCAACCTCAGTTACAGTGGTCATGGTGCATAAGCAGCAGCATTATGCTGAGGACATTCTTGCTCACTGAAAATCAATTTAAATACCATCACTTAAACCACGATTTTGGTAAGATTTTGCCCTTGAGTCTCACACTTACCCTGAAATAGTGGCATAGTATGGAACCACATGATAGATTTTACCAGTGTGGTACACAGACTACCAGTGCTAGACCCTATACTGAAAGCTGTCCAGCTGTGCTAATGCACCTCAGCACTGTGGCTACAGCGATCCCAGTGCTTTTCTGCACGATGTAGGCACACTCCCACTGGAAAACGGATGCTCTGTGCAGTAAGACTAAGAAAACCAGTGCAGCCCCATCTCAAGGGAATGCAGGTCCTGTGAAGGTTGGAGGAATGTGAAAGCTTCCTTATCTTGGACACTGTCCCTGCAACAGCCAAATCCCAGATGTCTTGTAGCTCTCCATGCCAAATCCCTGCACATCAGACAAATTGGATTTGTAACTGCCCTACTAGAGACAAGTGGAGGCATTTCTGAAAGAAAAGTGTAAGTGGAATTCAGCTTATTTTGTACTTAGACATAATATAGCAAACAGCAATTCCTTGAACCAGTGAAGCCTAATTTCCTAAAGACCTGTATCTGAATGTTAGTATGAAAACTAAATTTTAATGTTCATGAGAAGTCTTTTCTGGATATTTATAAGGGCTTCTCTAGGGTGAATTCTCTGATACCTAATAGCTCACACCACAGCTTTTTCCATAGTTACGGATATTTTTTTCCACTGCCTGATGAAAACCACAAGATTTTCTTTTAAAATTGGAACCAGCTCCTGCCTTAGGGCTTTTCACTCACTAAAGGATCATTCTGCTAAAAGGAGCTAAATAGAATAATGCAGACTTGCAGTACTCAGAGCGAACCTGCTTAAAATATTCAGGTGGTGAAAACCATTAGACACTTTCAATAGTAATAACTGAAAAAGATAAAGTAATTTCTGGGAAGCATTCCCCTTGTAAAGAGGTTCAAATGTTGTTCCTAGTCATACTAAGTAACCAGGAAATTAGAGGAGAAAAGGACTGTGTACTTACTGAGGCATACAACCAGAAGTCCAATATTGTAGATTTTGACTTTTTCTAATCCACTCATTTTCAACAAGTGTAGACTTTAAAATTACCTCTGGTTTAAAGAATTAGAAACAGATCTTATTGCTCTGTCTGTCAGTCTGCTTGGGCTTATTCTTTGTTTCACAGAAAGTCAGTCTTTCATATGAGAGAAGAAAGACATGAAAGTACTTTCCTATCTCAGAATTGACAAAAATATTCAGTTCATCCTTACTTTATAGAAGGGATGGTTATGTCTTAGATGATGGCAGTTTGTATAGTGATCTAATTCTCTAAGTAAGAACTTCACTGAGTGATAGAAATGTGTCTTTGAAAATTTACACTGGAGCTCACTCTGAACACCTTAACTTAATTGCACAAGTTTATGACCTAACTCTTTCTAGCTTGGAGGCTCACAGGCATCCATCAGTCTGAAAATCATGTATATCCAGCTGGCAGTACACAGAGAAAACCCCATTTATTGTAAGAATCTCATGCTTGCCCACAGAACTAAAGAGACAAGTCCAAGGGTTTGTTCTAATAGATTAGCCATGCTTTATGCAACACACCTGCTCTTAAAGTCTGACTTTAACAATAAAAGAGAGAGCTGCAACAGTGAGGAAAGAAAGGTGATGGGAAAGCAAGAATAAAGAGCTATATCCTCCACATAGCTTGCTTCTATCCCTCCACATTACATTCTCTGGGTGGATAAAGCCATTCGTCTTCTCCACAGCTGTGGTGACCTTTTGCCTCAAATGGACACACAGGTTTGTAGCCTTTTCTGTTGTGAAGGACTGAATTACTAGCACGGTTTTCTTTTCCATGTCTTCAGTGCAGACCAAATGCAAATATACAATTAATCTTATCACAGCGTTTCTCTGCATCATAATTGTCTTTGGCAGCAGTAGTGTGGCATGGTTGGTACTCTAATGAACCTGATCCAGGCTTTTATGATCAGTGCACACAACAGCAGAAAGGGTGTTATGGTGCACGGATCATGTTGCCATCCTGAGTCTCTGGTGAGTTTGAGAATGACCTAGTGAGGGAATGAAATTATATCATGAGACCCACAATGCCTTGCCACAATTCCAGAACACTATGCAAATAGCAAATATGAATAATGAACATTTAAAGCGAGAACTATACACCAGGCAAACAATTCGTAAACTGGGATATTTGTCTATGTCATTTGCAAGTAAATTCAATTAATAAGTAAATTAATAAAAATAACACAAGTTTGTGCATAGGCAAAGTATGGGGCACAATTTGCTGTTACTTGCATCTTCAGCAGGCATCTCCATCCATGCAAAATGAATGCAATGTTTTTCAAATCAGGTTTGGTAGGATTTCTGACCTGCTTCAAAGTCACTGCAGCGATACAACCAAGTATTCAGATACAGTGGGAAAGAGGGTCCACTGAACACTTCTGCTTACTCAGCTTGGCATATGACAGCTCAGCCTGGCTTCCTGAGAAAAAATCTATGCCTTTGTCTTTCAGGTCCATTTTTTCCCCCACAATCTCTTTCCCGTCTCTTCTAAATCCATTAGCCTCTTTCAAAACATCTTATCAACTTTCACGAAAAATAGTGACAGGAGAAGAAAGGAACCCACATTAGTCTCTCTGCTGAGGCTGCAATACACCTTTTCTGTTTTTGATTAATTTAGTAGAAACACTGACCTTTCAGTATATAGAATTCAGAATCACCCACAGCATATGTCACTAGCAGCTAGGGAATGGGACACAGTGGATGGAGGATACTGAGTGTATCTGTGGAAGATAAGGAGTATTTCAGGAGTGTGAAATAACGGAGCTTGTGGGAATAAATTTCAAGTACAATTGAAGGTAGTCAGAAATAAAGGTCACTAAAACATAAAACAAGAGCCACTTCAAAACCAATCTGTTTAATCTACAGTAAGAATATGAAATTTCATGACTCTGCTTCCAGTTCTAATCAGCTTCCACATTTGAATCACCACGTTAGCTTATATTCATCAAAAACAGCGTTTGATTTTGCACATATGCAGTATTTTCTGCATTCTTCCATGGACTTGCAAAGGACATAATACACAAATTAAGAATAAGATTTTTAGATTTTTGTTTAGTTCTTGTTTTGTCGGGTTTTGTTGGTTTTTTGTGGGTTTTGGGTTTTTAATGGAAACTATGAGAAATGTGCTCTAGCCAAGTTAGGAAAACATGCACATGTAAAATTTACACCTTCAAGGCGGGTTTTTTAATTATAACACCATTGCATTTATCTTACACTATGGGAGATTAAAAAAACAGCTACAGTGGGTATTAAAAATGTCTAATGAAATATTTCAGAAGATTATGGTGTGTAACCTGCCAATTGAGATTTGATATACTTAGGGGAAACCTGAGGACTTGACATATAATTTTTAAAAAGTTATATTTCCTTGACTTAAATAACACCCCATGGTATTAATCAAACCCCACAGAGCCAGCATGCAGAATCTGAAGCAGAGCAGCTGCACATATTTGTGTAATAAGGAACTGTGCATGACTTGAGAAATTACTTTGAAAAATTTTGTCGCTTACTTGTTGATATTTCTGAAGCTAGTTATGAACATAGAGCTATTGAAATGTTCTAGTAAAGCCAGTGTATTAGTATCAAGATGCTTATTCAAATTTACTTTGGTTTGGTGAACTTCTATCATCCCAGAGCTGAGCTTCAAACCAACTCCATTCCCTGACAGATGCCATGCAACCACGAACCTTGTTTCTCTTCAGGAACCACTTCCTCAAAGATCATCAAACGTGTTCAGGAACCTGGCTTGCCACGCCACAGGCAATCTGCTTTTTAACCCTCTGGAGTCCCCCACACTAGTGTTAATCCCCACATACTGGTCTATGTTCAGAGTTCCCTGAGGCAAGACCCAGATGTGTTGGTTTTCCTTGGTTGGCCTGGTTTTTGGTAGCAGGGGGCCACAAAGATGGCTTCTGTGAGAAGCTTCTGGAAGCTTCCACCATGTCCTGCAGAACCAATCTCTGACTGCTCTGAAGATGATGGACATGCCACTGGCCAAGGCTGGGCCAACTGGAGATGTTGGTTACGACTCTGTGATAACAGATTTAAGAAGAAATCAAAACAAAGTGTGCATGCAATTTTTCTTTCTAGCCAGAAAAGAGGAGGAGGTGAGAACACGTGAGGGAAACAACATGGAGACACCAAGGCCAGTGAAGAAGGAGGGGGAGGAGGTGCTCCAGGCACCGGAGCCAAATTTCTTCTGTAGGCCATAATGAAGACCACGGTGGAGCAGCTGTGCCCCTGCAGCCCATGGGGTCCACAGGGGATGCTGAGATCCACTCGCAACCCGTGGGAAGGTGCCCACACCAGAGTGGGTGAATGCCTGGAGGAGGCTGGGATCCAGTGGGAGTCTTGGTAGAGAGAGAAGACCCTTGCTTCCAGGCTGGAGCAGCCTGTCCTTGGAGGACTGCACCCCGTGGATGAGTGACCCATGCCACAGCAGTTTTGGGAGGACTGTCTGCCTGTGGGGGGACTCACGCTGAAGCAGTTTTAGGAGGACTGCTGCTCGTGAGATGGACCCACGTCCGAGAGGTTCATGGAGAACTGTCTCCCATGGGAGGGACCCCACAGCACAGCAGGGGAGGGACTTCTCTCCCTGAGTAGTGGAAAAAGATCCCACTGACAAACTGACCAAAATCCCCATGCCCTGTCCCCCTGCACTGTCAGTGGGAAGGAGGGAGAGGTTGGGGAAAGAAAGAATGTCTTTAAGAGCTTATTTGATTTCTCATTACCCTCCTCTGTCTCTGTTAGTAATAAATTCAGTTTGTAACTTTGAGTCTGTTTTGCCCTTGGAGTGTTTCCTCCCAGTCCTTATCTCAATTCATGACCACTTCATTAATTTTTTTTCCTCTTTTCTGCCCAGCTGTGGTAGGGGAGGGTGAGCGAGCAGCTGTCGTGGGTGCCTGTCATTTGGCCAGTGTCCAAACCAGGATACTGGGAAACCTGGGAACCATCCAGATAGACAGGGCTAAGCTCCAGTTTTGCAGCAGTGAAATGGAAGCCAGTGAAAGCGCTCACTCTCCAAGTTTTCAAGCTCATAACACCTTATGCTTGAAGCCTGAAAGAACTTATATGGGCTCACTGTGCAAGTGTGCCCCAGGCAGGGCTCACCCTCTACCACTGAATTAATCCACAACTTGTCCAGGAAGCTGGCATTTTTTTTAGCTGAGATGCGGCCATTCTAGTTGGAAAAAGCAAGAGTCCTCATGAGCAGGGAACTCTGTTTTTCAGATGGATTTAAGAAAAACTACAGATCTTTCCCTAAAAGAGTCTAAAAATTGAAACTATTACCTGGCAACAGTTTCATTATTGTTTGTTTTCAAGGAGGTTCCACTTGGACTCAGTGTTCCACTTACACACCACAGCAGTACTCTCTTCCAGACATGACAAAGGATAAAAAGGCTGTAGGGAAATCTTTGGGTGAATGCTAAAGAAAAAAAACCAATTAGGTTAACTTATTACTCTATAAGATTAGTCTACAATCCCATACGAGGAAAACAAACATAAAACAAAACAAATCCCAAGTTTATCTAACCCCTGAAAAATAGTTGAAAGCAATTTGTGGGGTTTCTTAGCTTGCTGGTTGTTTTGTGCTGCAAGCCAGGAGAAGAACACAGTTCTATGAAATGAGTTATTCACAGCTGGAGAAATATGGGCTTATTATTTCGTCAGGGTTTGCTGGCGATATTAAAATATTTCATTAAAAGAGGAAATGTCCACAGGTTTTCTGCTTTCCAGTAATGAGATTTAATCCCTGGTGAAAAATTTGAAAATAAAAAATAATGATGTGAATGGGAGCTCCAAGGCCTAACACTTCACTTGTGAATACAGTAAGTTTTAAAGAAATTATCCACATGTAATTTATCATATTTAACTGCAGCACAAGCTTATCAGATGTGTTGACAACAGTTTCAATCTAATCTCTGGGAAGCTTACTTACCAGTTCCCATCCCAATGTCAGAGCAGCACTAGGTTGCCTGAGAACAGCTCAGTGCCTTGTACCTGCAGAACTGCCCTGCTCAGGGAAAGCCTCAAACTGCCTTTTCAAGGCAATTCATCTCCCTGTAGCTCCCCCAAGAGCCTGACAGAATACAAGATAAGGAGGAAGCTCTCTTCCCACATGCCTGGCCCCATCTCTGCTCAGAGTCTCTATCCCATTCTACTCTGCTGCAGGGGTGTGCCCTTATAATGGCTTTATACCTCTCACAACTTACCACAGTCTCATTCTCCTCTCTCTGCAATTGGCATCTTCCCATTGTAAAATCCTCTGCTCCTAGATGTTGCATTCTCCCTTACTAATAATGAGAGGTATTTAGCTGGATATTCTGAGTGGCTGCTGAACAACCCTTTTTCCAGAGCGGTTTTCCTTCAGCTTTAACTCGTGTAGAAAATACCTTGTGTTTACATCTAAACTATTGTGGCAGATGCCTTTTAATTAATTCATCATTAAATTATTTTTGACATAGAGCAGAAATAATCCAAAAGAAAAAGCCTGAAAATTCTGACTCCCATTTCACCAGACTGGAGATAGGCAGAAAAATTGCTGCCTGGTACATAAACCCCAGACAGGTACTGCAAACCTTCAAAGGAGCTCGGAAAGGATGTCTTCCATAACAGCCCTCCTGGGAATGGAGAACCCTACTTGTGGGGCTCTGTGTCCACAGGGATGGGGAGGAAGGTGTGCACCACAGCAGAGAGAGAGGCAGTGGCAGAGGAAGACATGAAAGCCATCTCCTTGGAATTGGTATTTAAGGAAACATACTTTTTCATTGCAGTTTTTGGAGTTCAAAGTTAGACGGCAATATTGGATCACCTAAACAAGCCTCATGCTAAGTATACCTTTGGCTAAAAGAACCTCCTATATAATACAACCAGCAAGTGCCAGCTCTTTGGAGTGAACGGATTGTGTTTTATGAGACTGCTCAGTTGTCATCAACTTCAACCAAACTACTGCTACTTCTAGAAAGCAACAGCAGAGCAAGTTTGTACCTGGGATGCACCATCCCTGAGATTCATGAACAAAGTTTAATTATTTCTCAGGTTGTGATCTGGCATAGGGCCAAGATAAGGGATCTAAATTTAGAGGTCTGTGAATAACACCAGATAACATTTTAATTGTCAGATAGGATTAACATTCAGCTTATGCTAATAAAAAAATAAAAATATGAAGATTACATTACAAAATAGGGTGTTTTTTTTTAATAAAAATGCAAGCTACAATAGATTACTACAGGAGGTTGAAAAAAGACTTTTGACTTTGTGGAAATCACCTCTATCTTATGTTACTCAAAGGACAGCCCTACATTCTACAACCCAAATGTTGCCATCCAGAGCTCCAAGAACCACTCAAGCAGGCATCTTGTTTGTTTGACATAAAACCCAACCAGTAAATCTTACCTATTTGACTTCTGCATATGAGAATATGCCTAAATTTGAAATAAATCAGTTTGTGTATCTCTAACTGTAACTCTAATAATTCAATTTCAACCATAATGATATGCCTTTGTTTAGTTCAAGTTTGCTCTCTTTTTGTATTTTGTCATGTCTACAACTGATTGTAGCCCTGACACCAATTACTCTTTTCTTGTGCAGATTTGTCCAGAATTAAAAAAAACAAAACAAAACAACAAAAACAACAACAATAACACAAAAAACCCCAAAGAAACAAACAAAAAAACCCCAACCCCTCCACAAAACAATAAAAAAAAAAAAAGAAAGAAAAAACCCAAAACAAAACCAACCAAAAAAAATCCCAAAAATTCCAGCCAGAGAAGGAACAATGAATCAATTTTTATAAACAGACAAAAAACTGCCCTCAAACCCATCTAAGATGTGGCTAATTTGACAATGGCATTATTTCCCATGATCTGTCCTTCCTGGCTGTGCTCTTGCTCAGCTCTTTTGCTGGTTTTGTGATACCCAGCTCTGTAAGCTTCCATTTAATGCACTAGAGAGGGAAAAGCTGCCCCTATTGTTCCTGTGTGCAGCACCATATCATTCCTAGATGTGTCCACAAGACAGCTTTTAAACACTGCTGAGACTGCTGTCCCATTGCATCCTGTGGAATAACTGAAAACACTACCAGGAGCCCCTCTGGAACCCAAGACTTGGAAAAAGTATGTCAGAGCCTAATCTGCGAAAACAAGAATAGGAAACATATTATTCTGAGTTAGAGAAATATGATAAAGGAAACCAAAACCTGAGAAAAAGAAGGGGAAAAAAGCAAAACAAGCCCCAACCAATCAATAGGAAGCATGGAAAGCTATTTCAATAATCAGGAAGTCCCTAATACAGACCAGACTTGGTCTAAACTGTAGTGGGTTATGTTACTGCCAGATGCTATTTCCAATGCAATTTATTTTAAGAGAATATTGGACTTGGCCAAGAAGCTGCCTTTGTTTGACTTGTTTTTATCTGTAAGTCTTGGGTGATAGAAAGAGCACTGGGATGGGGTTCACTCTTCTCCTAAAACATTTTTTTGCCATTTGTTAGACATGTTGTTGGGCAATTATGATACATTTCAAAACCATCTGATGTTACATTTTGGCATTGCAGTAACTGAGACGATTACACTCAGGAAAATGATCAACCATTTATTTAGACAGGCCAACTTTGATGCTGATTACTGCAGTCCTCCTGTTGCTGGTGCTTAATGTAACATCTGCTTCTACAAGTAAGGAATCGCCATTAAACCGGTCTGTTTATAATGATCTGTAAGTAGATCATTCCCTTCTCCACAGGGAAGTGTCTTGGAGGCAGGGACTGAAAACCCTGTATTGAGCTGAAATGGGATCCTGGACTACAGACAGGGATGGGGAGTCTCCAGGGAAAGTGGGGCAGGGCCAGCAGCCCTGGTAGTGCCTTCAAGGCCCTGACAAACACAAACATTCTCTTCTTCCTTCAAAAGGAAGCAAATGAGTGGGTCACATGGGTTCCCTGGTATGGTCAATATGGTCAGCAGTGGACAAGACAATTACTTCTTGCAACAATCAACAGTTAGACTGTGATTTTTGAATGATCCTCCTGGTCATATCAAGATTCAATCACACCTTTCCAAATGTCTGCCCATCTTCATCCATGCCTTCCTCTAAACAGCTTCTCCTCTCACTGCAGGCAGGCGTTTGGGATGCACTGCCTCACAGAGATCTAGCGGGTCTTGCATCATCTACGCAAATAAGGAGTTAAGTGAGAAGGAAGAGGCACAGGACGTTTACAAGGATGGGCTTGATGGATGAAAGGTGCTCTGAAGAACATCGCCGTAATGAGGGAGACAAATCCTGCAGCAGGAATCTTGGTAGAAGACAGATTTCTCTTTCACTCAAGCTGTTTCTTCTTTCCCCTTATCTGACCAACTGAGATGAAACTCCTAACGAAAATCTTTCCCACATGGTCTGAAAGACTGTTCATCAGCATGACCATACATTTTGTATTTTATTTCTGGTAACTAGAGAAACCACAAAGGCTTCCCTTCAATGTCCAAACATGCCAGTGTAAGAGCAGAAGATGAGTGCTCACGAACATAAAAGCCCCAAGCCTAGAAAAGGAGTGAGCCAAGAACCGTTAGCATTTGTTTATAAAGGAAAATTGAATAACAGAGATGCAGTGATGTAAACATGTCTAGGCAGGATTATGTACCTCTACATGCAAAAATAATTTCCCAGAATAAAGTTACTTTTACTGTGGACTTACTAACACAATAAAGAGCTTTTCATTCCACAATAACTTCACCTCTTTGAAAGTAGATCAACTGCTTATTCTGGAGCAGTGACTACACAGCATGCATACAAGTGTAGTCGAAGAACTGCAGGAACTCACCTATCAACGATACTTTCTGTCAGTTTTCCCAATAAGCAAGACTTATTAGTGTCTGGGGGTTTGTGTATGTGAGGGAAATAAGACAGTTTTCCTTTTATCAAAAATGAAAAATCAAATATTTAAAACCTCAGGAAAACACAGTCTGCTTCAAAACCACTCACTGCATTGTGAAAAACAGAGAACTAGAGCTCCTTAGAACCTATTATTTAATGAGAATCTGGAGGAATGAACTCCAATTTCCTACAGCTCTGTCTCATGGGTTTTACTGAACTACAGTAAAGAAGACAGAAGATCCAGCTAACTTTTCTCACTGATGCCATATGTACATGCAGATTTTGAGGTATGTAACACATGAACTCCTAATGTCACCTTTGCTGTGCTTTGAGCACTAAGGGATATGTAGTTAGATTCTTCATCCACCTGCCTTCTTTCCCTTAAACTTGTTATAATTTAATTGTCTTTTAGAATTTTGCTCAAGTGAAACTGATTGGTGCATTCAAAAATTAGTAATGAGACAAGAAGACACATGTACACACAAAGGGTGGAACATATAAAATACATAGATACCGACATTTCAGTTGGGGAGTAGCTGAGGAGAGGAATGGGTTGCTATGGAGCTTTGTTTACCACATGTAAGATATGGGAAGAGAATTTCTCTGATTGACCATAAGGGTAAGACTAGGCTGAGCAGCATAGGCACAGATGTCTATGCCACAGATGTCCGGGTTGCAGACAAAGTACATTCTGCTGGAGCTTTCCATAGAAAACTAGCCTTGAACTCAGCACTGATTAGGACTACTGCTGCTGTTGCCATTCAGAAAACTTCTGCAGGTAGGCTGGGAGAAGGTAGGTAAACTTTTTTAAAAATCACACATTTATATATCCCCAAGGCAGTGGGCAAGGGAGTATACAAAATGTGTGAAAATTAACATGTATTCAAACCTAACCTACTTTTTAGTTGGTTGTAATTGAAATCATGGTGGCAAATACTGCCCAATCTCTTTCTCGGATAGTTTTCAAAAGAATTAGGAGGTCTCTGAATAAAAAAAAAAAAAA
>VZRN01002045.1:671297-745744 GCA_013397935.1 Dasyornis broadbenti
CGGGAGTGCATCCCTCTTCCGCCGAGGGCTGCCTTTCGCTTTTATTTGTATTTATTTGAGAGCCCGAGTCATCCCCGGCTCCCACCCTGACGGGACTGTCAAGGGAGGCGAGAACTGCCAGCTGGCCGCGGAGCGCCCGGGCCGGCCGGGAGCGCGGAGCTCCCGCGGGGAGCCNCGGGGTGCCCCGGGCGCTGCGCAGCGCGGCCCCGGCGCGGGGAGCGCCCCTGGGGAGGGGGCATGGTCGGCGGGGCGGGACGGACACGGTGTCTTTCCCGGCTGCCTGGATCGGTCTGAGGGAGGATAATACAACCCTCACCCTGGAGTGCTTTGGAACCGTGGCTGTATTTTTGTTCCTTCAGAGCTGCTAAAGGGAGGGAGGGAATGACATTTCGTAGTATTCTACCTCCTGCCGTGGGTGAGCTCTACCGATAAAGGCTCGTCATTTGTTTCCGCTGCTCTAATAGCGCTTGTGGAAACCTGATGATACAAAACCTCAGCGTTCTCGGTAGCTGTCGTTGGAATTACCCCATCTACCCGGAGACTGAAAAAATCCCCTCTATAAAAGAAAATACATGTAGCATTGTGGTAGTTTAAAATACACTGTCTTATATACTTTCTGTGGGTAGGTAGCATGCTGGCACCTGGATTTAAAACCCTAAATGTCTTTATGAATAGGTGTGTTCATTGGGCTACATGGTTTCTACAAAACATTCAGTGTATTTCTTCTATGAGAATTTCACGGCCCGGGTGAAGGTAGACCTTTGTTTATACCCAATGTATGTACTGTCCATATTTATAGTAGAGTTTGGACTTCATTCAATTCAAATTACATAATGATTAAGATACAAATAGGCAGTATATATGCAGTTTCTTGGACATTTTAATTCATTGCAGATAAGACTGACTCTAGCAACACTACCAAAATTGTCACTTTTTCAATGTTTGTGTAAGAAAGGAAGTGTCCATAGCATCAGGTGGAGACAAGGTTCGTTAGCAAACACATAGTTATCAAGACCTTGCTATTAAAGGGACACATAAGTGAAGGATTTCGGTGACCCCATCCTGTAGCTCTGAGGACTTGCCAGGATTGATTTCGAAGAGGAAGAATAGCAGTGAGACTGGGCAGGTTTGGAGGGGGAAAAGCCTGTCTGGTGATGTTTTGCATTAAAAACACCTAGAGTTCAAGTCTGCTCAACTGGCGAGTCTGTCTAAGTTAGTGCAGAGGTAGCAGCAAGTCTTAGAGGCTTGGCAAGGTCTGCGAAACTGAACATCCTCCCAAGCCTGGGGTGTGATCCTCCAGAGAGTTTTAGTAGAAACTTTCGGGGGAGCAGGGTCAGTGAGTACCACTTGTGAGATTTGTTTGTTCCCTGATCACTGAGATGTGCTAGCAAAACTCTGGAAGTCTTTCCGAGAGAGATGAGGTGAAGTACAGAAAAAATAGTTTGTTTCTGGTTCTTAACACCTCTGTCTGTTCTGTTCAAACAACTGATAGGTCTGATAAACTGTCTCTTCGTTCAGCCTTAGTGGAACTTGCAGGTGACTTGTTATATTTTTTTTTTTTTTTTTTTCCTGAAGAATGCTTCTTCAGGTGGCTTTCACCACTGCATTCGAATTGCTTTTGCCTCCTTTCTCAGCTGGACGCTGTCACTGGAGCTCAGCAGGTTGCCCTCATTTAGACATATGCAGACAGTAAAACGTCTTCAGCTGGAGATGAAGGAGAGGTGCTGTTTGGAGCAGCACACTTCAGCCTGAATATTTCCATTCGCATGAGCATTTTGAAATATCCCATTGCCTTAATGATGCCATATCACATATATTTACTCGGCCTCGGCCTTTTTTTTTTTCCCCTAAGTGAAAGTTAATTGGCAAATTCTGGCTTGCCATTCAAAGCAAGGCAAGAGGTCAAGATTTGCAATAGCTTTCTTGCCAACATTTGAGATTTTGCCAAACAGTTTGCTACTGTCACTTTTAGAAAAAAATCTTGATGTTATGTGACTTCCTTAAGCTTCACATAGCTGCACGCGCAGGTAAAATGTATTCCATGAGGCTACTGTATTTAAAGCTACCTGCTAGAGGATATTTCAGTCAGTCATACTCCGTCTGTCATTCTTACATAAACAGCACGTTGGGGAGGGTCTGCCTGGTCTCAACTCAGAGGAGGAATGCAAGCTGAGATATCTGGTGAAGGAGGCAGTGACTGGAAGCATGTCAGTGCAATGGGATTCCACTGTAGACCCCTCTGGAGGTGTCTGCTCTACCAGAGTACAGACCTGCTGCTCCCAACAGGCAGAGCTGAGAGCCAGAAAGGGAAGCACTTAAAGTTGTAAGCCACTTCATCTTCATCAGAGTAGACATACATGCATTCTAAAAATGAATTTTTTTATGTTTTCAGGGGTCACTTCTATTAATTCATCGTGTTATTGCATAATGTCTTCTGACCCAGCAATGCTCACAGCTCTTGGATTTAAGCAATGATTGGCTCTGAAAGGACTTGACATGTTTGTTTAAGTATTGCTATAGTAAGTTTTATCATTTTAAGGAATAACGCTTTTTTAAGTGATAGGTATCTGAATATTATAAACGTAGATGCATAATAAAAACTGGGCTGTTGTTTACTATGTTGAGTTTTGCTGTTTCTACTGTTACCAGGATATGAGCACCGTAAGAGAAAATATTTTTGATTTCCCCTCTTTACTGGGCATCTTTTTCTTGTGGTTATTGCCGAGGTAGGGGCACTCAGTATTTGATTTCTTGATTTACCTCACATTTTACTGCATAGAAGTGAGTGTTTACTTTGTAACAAGAATATTAACTTCAAACCAAAATAAATTTTCCAATATTAAACCGCGGAGATTTTTTAAGATGTGCAGCAGTGATCTATGGGATACTGTGGAAAAAATTGCTTGGGATATTATAGATTTAATCCTATTTTAAATGTAGGTTTTTGTGCAATCCTGTATCTTCCTATGTTTTTTTAATCTAGAATTCTCTGGCTATATGGAAAGTATATGGAACAAATTCCATTATTTTGAATTTTTTCTTCAGTATTATGCAATTAGATGTATCATATTGCATGCTATAATAGATACATTGCTCAGCCATGCTCAAATTAAATCTAAGTAAAATGCATATATATGACTAAATAAAAAAAAAAAAAAAGAATAACAGAGAATATTAACAACTCAAGTATTTAATGAACAGAACTTGGAGGTTTCTTATCTTGGTTACCATACAAAGTCAGTCCTAGTATAGCTTCTGAGACCACTAAATACCATAAAAGACTTAGAGAGAGTATGCATCAGTCAAGATACTTAAAATCTATTAAGCTTAAACCTGCCTGTATTCTTCATAAAATGTGGAAGGACAGCAAAGGCTATTTTGCTTTTTGTCTGTCCCAGTGCTTGCTACAGCACATGCAGAAATTTCAGTGCAAGTTGCACATTGGCATCTTTCTGAGTTTTCACTTGTTTGTTGTGCAATACATTGCTTCTTCCAAGTCTGGAGGGCTGGAGTAAACTGAGGATGAGTTTCTTAAACTACTTTTGTTCACCAGCATGAAAGTATGATGATGTTAACCGCATAATCAGAAAACAAAGAATATTATTTTGAACGCACTTCTTCATGGATTATGGTGGCTATATGAACAATAGGGACGCAATAAAAGAAAAGTCTTGGGCCACTAAATCAGTGGGGTTTTTAATTTATTTGTTTCTAATGCAGGAAATCTATATTTAGCCATAAGGATAGATCAGCTGTGACTTAGGTGTCTGGCTTCTATACGTTCTTATTCCTCCTCTGGATAACGATAGAGTAGTCAGTAGCATCACTGCTGGCACCGGCAAGAGAGTCAGAACAACAATCTATTAGCTAATAAATAATATATATAATGCTGGCATAATGCAGCTCTGAGCATTTAGGAGTAGGCTGTGATAAGCAGCAGTTGAACTCTTTACAAGGAACAATGGCAATTGACCAATTTACCTCTCATAGTTCCGTGACAGGGGAGCACAGAACACTGTAAAATTGTGTGAGGGCATTTACAGCCTGAGCCAAGGCAGAGGGTCTGAACAGCTCTCTTACCACAGCATGGGCACGTGATGCAGAAGCCCCTAGGTTTGTCAGTGCTTCACCTCTGACTTGCTGTTGCAGGGTATTCTTCATGCTGCCATCATATTCAGGTACTAGCTTGTTAGGAAATAAACATCAGCACTCTAGGTAAAACCACGTTACGAGGAAATGAATGCAAAGCTGTGCTGATAATTAAGTGAACAAAGCTCTCAAACGTAATCTTCTTTGATGACACTGGAGATGAGCTTTTCCCCCTGATTGCCTAACAAGCTAAGAAATAGAAATCAGTTATAGCAGTACAGTCCAAATACAGAATAAATTTGCCTCAGAGCATTAATAAAGTAGTTCATAAAATAATATATCACAGTTCCTCATCGATAGTTAACTTTAGAAAATTAGCTGTATTTTCAATACATAGAGATAAAAATTGCAGTCAAATGCAGGAACTCAAAATGAAGCCATAATGCTTCTTTTTACAGAGTTTTCTGTTGTGTCATTTGCCCTCTTAAGGTGTGAGGGTTTGGTTTACGTACAAGGTTGTTGACCTCATCTCAGATGGGTCTATTCTCAGATGACAGAATAATCCTGCTATAATTTGTAGCCATACGTTCAGTGGAAATTTGCATATACCAGAGACATTCTGAGACAGTCTGAGCAGAAAGTGCTGGCAAGTTGCAGAAGCTAGAAGAATCCCACTAATGTATTTAAGCAGACTCAAAACAGTGAATAGGCTTAATTAGCCTTGAAATCACACAACTATGAATGACACTATTGTACGTGCTCATCCAGTGGTTGGTGAGATTAATAGAACACAGAGTCACTCTGCCTTGACAGGAGTGCTTGCCTAGAAGGTCTTGCCTTCTGGAATATTTCCATCTCATGCTTTCTTCATTCTTATTATTGCTGACATAGAGCAAACCTCTTAACTGGGTAAGCTTTGTGCTTGAATTTATTCTCAGGACTAGCCTGACTACTGATAGTCACTTTAGTCCCTATTTAGGCATGTCACTAAAGTAGCATTAGCAGTGCTGTGTGTCTTCTGCTACTTCTCAACTAAAGAAGGAATGAGAATGTTTGGATACTCTAGCATGTTTGTAGATAACCTAGGCAGAAGCAAAAATATCTTGCTTTTGGTCAGTAACTGTGTGATTAGGGTACTCATGGAGAAAAATTGAGCTTTTAGGCCTTTCATAGATTAATATGATGAAAATAAATACTTCACTTCTTGTAATCCAAGGTTACCGCCTCCCAAAGGACTGGTCACACCACTCAGTTACAGACTCATTCATGTCTGTTGTCTTTCAGGCACAGACTGCCTCATTCTTGCACAGTAGGAATGGGGATGGTGTCCATCAATGCAGCAGTCCTGGGGCTTACTCATAGCTGCAGGAACCTGGAAGAAATAAACCACAGGTTTGAATCACCAGGGATGAAGGTGGTCCCTCAGTGAATGTTTAATGACCGAGCAATGACATCGGAGTGGAAGGCCGCCACTTCAGGGTGTGTTTTGAAAAGACCAGACCTTGTTCAGTTCTTGTGAAGGACTCTTTTACACGCCTCTTTTAAGAGGAGGTTTCCAGGCTTAGAATAACATGTGGGTGGATTGTGCCCCTTTTGATCCTGTTTACACATTGGGCCTGGATGGGAGTTAAGAGCATCTTCTTCGTGACTGTGAAGTATCGTGTTGATCCTGCCTTAGAGGTTCCCACACCCTTCTTTGAACTTGGGAGTTGTGTGTTTAATATTAGAAACCCTGAACTAATGGCTCTGATGAAGCACATTTTTTAAGAGGATGCTGTGGCTTTTAAAAATACATTTTGGCTTGATAGAAGTAAATAAATTAATTTATAGTGGCAGTTTTATAAAAGTGTTCCTTTTAGCCTGTCTTGATTTCAGAATTATAGCAACAGTAGCATAGCGTTGTGCATGATAGTGAGTCCTCACTTTTTTCTGTTGTCAGGTCAATTTGAGGGTCAAAAATTATCAATACTCCTGGTATCAGGTAGGGCTAAAAGTCAGTGTAGCTTCTTCTCTACAATGTTAAACTGGAATTCGTAAGGACAGCTTTCCCTTATGGACCCCCAGACCAACTGTATCTTTGTGCAGTATGTGGAACTAAATCAGATAAGGTCTTAGATAAGTCAGGAAGCAAAGCTTTCTGTTTCCTGGGTGACCAGTTTTTTCAGATAGGCAAAATAAAATGTTGGGTTGTCCTAGGCCCTGCACAGGAGTTTGTAGCAGTAGTTTGGGTTGTTTTTTCCAAGGCATTCTATAGTTGAAGACATCAAAATATTGAAGGGTTGGATTTTTCGGAATCAAGATTAGACTGAAATTTGTCTTAATTTTTAATGATAAAAGCTTTTTGTAAAGACTTGCTGATGCTGTGACCTCAGGGGCATTTCCAGCTATGTACAAAGGCACTTGTCAAAAATCGAGTCACCCAAAAACCAAGGCCTTGATTCATTCATTCCTTCCACCTTTGGGGCTTCTGTAAAGCATCAGCGATAGGAATGTGAGCTAGGCTCCTGATGGATTGAGACAAATGTCTCTTGTGTAAATCTGCCCCTTTCAAGCTGTATTCTTTGGCCATGTCTTTTCCTATCTGTTATCTAGGTAGGTCTAGGCCTACCATTTACCTTGGTTGAATCAGGAAACAGTCCTGATAGAAATGGTTGAAAATGAAATTTTTGACAGAAGCAGCAATTGAACATAAATGTTTTAATTTCCAAAGAAGTGACTTAAGAATACAACTGTGCTTTTCTTAATTGGATATTTAGGATGGTGACATTGCATGTTTCTGCTTTATTATACCAACATTATACCAAGATTTTGGCCAAATGCAACATCCAGAATTTTGGGTGCAGTTTCTTTCAAAGAGGGTTAAAATTTGACTCTTTTGTAAGATGTGCCTCACTGCTTCAGACATCATTCTTTATTTATACAGGATAATATTATAGGTTGTATAATATTTTCCTGCCCAGAAACCTAGATTCATCCTTCCGTACTACACTGTGCAAGCTTTTTTCAGGAGAACAAAAAGACATCTGTGAAGTTAGCTGCTTGGCAGCACTGTTATTGGTAAGGAGCAGTGGAAGACTGAAGGGTTGGAGAAGCTAACGTATTTAGAATAGCCCTAAAACTAATTGCTTTAGGACAACTGGTTACAACAGTGCCTCCTCAACGAATAAATATGTTGACAATCTCCTCCATCATCTTAATGCACTGCAATGCAATTAGAAGAGAAAATCAAGTAGTGGACAAATAAATTGCAATTCAAAGCTCTAATTTATTAATATTAATGTATTTACTACTATTAGTGTATCCTGTGTATGTAACATCTGTAGACTCTCAAAGAATTGTCTGGAAGCACCAATCAAACCTATGGATCCAGAGTGCTAGTTGGGTTATAAGTATTTAGTCTGCTTTAGACTTGACATGAGGACCTTACATGATCACATTTCTGTAATATCTGGTTGTTTGACATTAAAGAAAATGATCTGCCATTGGGCCTTGTACTTCTCTGTGACAGCTCATCTCCTCAGAAGTTTCCAGGAAAAGCCAAATAAGAAGTGAAAGAAAATACCTTTGGCAAAAGCAGTAAAAGCCCTTAGCAACCAATTGTAAACATGAATAGTAAAGTGCAGACATGACCAACAACTGCATCCTAAACAAGAGATGTTTCAACCTGTAATGGAAATAGAAACGTTTTTGTAAACTGAGCAGGAATGCGTCGGGATTGTTGGTAAGGATCGTGTAGCCACACTTGTCACAAGCACCAACAGCAGAGCTGCTAGTAAGGAAAGACAGAGAACCACAGCTGATCTGGAAAAAAGGTTGGTGGAGATCTTGATTCAGAATTGGATGGGCTACAAAGCTGTGTTCAGTGCTCTCTTGAGACCTCAGTGCAGTCTGAGGGGGTGCTACAAACACTGTGCTCAGCTCCAGACTTGTGAAGAGGTACTACTCAAAAAGATTGTTTGAGTCCTAAAATCTATGAGTCTTGAGGTAAAATTGCTCTGAATGCTCTCAAGAACGTTCAGCTTTTTGTGAAGCAGTCTGCATCACCTGTAGTGTGTCTAGAGCCCACTCACAGGGCTTTACCTTGTGTAGGAGCTTCAGTAAGTGATTACAAGTGCTATTGAGGTAGCTAGAAAACTCAGACAAGCTGAAATTGCCAAGTGTGTGTGACTGCAAGACTTTAAAAACGTTTTATCAGTTATTCTTTCCCTTTTTTTCTGTCTTCTGTCACCTTACCTATTTCTGTCTGGATTTTCTTATCCAAGGCTCTTAGGGAATATATAGAGTCTCAGAGTCTGCTGCTCCTTGGTGAAGTTCAGCTCATCCATCTAAAAGACACTTCTGTGCTCAAGATGGTGAGAACAGCAACTTAGCAGACAGACTGATTTAGTGAATCTGAAAAGTTCGTCTATAAAAGGCCTCATCTTTTTAAAGTGTTTCCTCCTGATCTCCAAGACTTTGTGCAGCCAAAGTTTAAATTTTCACATACCAGAAATAAATAATCTGTGAGGTCTGTTATGAAAAAGAAATAATCATCATTACAGACCAATTAGCAATAGCCCCAAGAGCTGGTTTTGCAGGATTTGCTCTCAGAGCAAGATCTTCCTTTTCATAGACCAACTCATCTATAGCTGTTAACAGAGCTCTCAAGGCAACAGGTGGGATTTGGTCTTAGCTCATGGAAAGACTCAGCTCTCCAGTAACAGCCCTGACCATGGGTGTAGTCTGGCAAGAGCCAGCCATTGCTCGCAGAGAAGCTGTGTCACAGGGGAGGCAGGCTAAGGCCCTTTGCCCTGTCAGACCTCATTGCTTCAAGTGGTTTCAGCCACTGAAGCCTCTGAGGACTTGAGCCCAAGAGCTGTCCACCAGTAATTTGGACAATCAAAGCTCAGCTACTTCTCTCCTGTGCATGCATGCATGTGTTCCTGCATATAGATATGAATCTGAGACACATAAAGGATGCTCAGGAATGCTTTGACATGTTTCCTGACACTTCCTGCATTCAGCTTGCCAATCCTTAACTATATGAGATGTGACTTCTCTAAAGATGGGAAATGGAGATAACTAACAACTCATTTGAGCGGGATGCTTTTATGCAGAGTTTTAGCTATCACCTCAGCCATCTTTTTAAAAACTGAAATTAAGGGAAAATTCTAGTAAAAGATCTCACAGCATACCATTAAGAAACTGCAGGTCTTCGTATTTTGAAACAAAGAGCAGACATTTGAGAGCTAGAATGTGGCAGAGGAGAGATTACAGCAAAGCAGACATTGAAAGAAAAGAAGAATCATACAATCCAACTGGCAAAAATATGTTTGCTTAGTAAAAATATATTGGTTTGTCACAACTAACTTGCTTCATCTTTTCTTGGCTAACTTGCTGGATCTCGTGTTGTAGGCTCTAGGAGTCAGATGCTGAGGTGGGCAAAGCTTTCTTTCTAAAGCTTTTTAAAATCACAGAGTTATCTCCAGTTCTCCAGCTAGAAGGGACCATAAGGACCTTCGATTTCAACTCCCTGTTCGTCAGAGGGTTACCTAAAACTAAAAAATAAACCACATGACTAAAAGCATTGACCAGATACTCCTTGAACTCTAAAAGGCTTGGTGTTATGACCACTTCCCTGGGGAGTCTGTTCCAGCGCCCAGCCATCCTCTGGGTGAAGTTATGTATTTATCACAGAACCTTTTCCTAATATCACTCTGAATTTCCCCTGACATTACACTTACAAACCCTAAAGCTAGTTTTGCCAGAAAGTGTTACATACCTGCATTATATACAGACTGAAGTTCTGGTAAGTCAGTTTTAACAGCCAAACTAGTAAATGCATCAATTATCTCCCCAGGTTTTTCTTGATTTCAGTGAGCATTTTTGCATGTGAAGAAAACTAGCACCTTGATCTTAGATTGTCCAGACCTGAAAAAAAATACATTGAATGGGATCACCCATTTAATAATTTGTTTAATGTTTAATAATTTCACAATCTCTCCTTTTTTAATCCAAAACGTTCTTAACCTTTTAAAAAAATTATTAAAAATCAGTACATTTAGAACCAGACTTTGTTTTAAGATGTTGAAGACACTTTCAGCAAATTGTGAAAAACTCTTCCATTTGTTTTCAAAGCAAGGAAATTAATTAATACAATCTTTTTTGAAACCAACGTGACAAGTTTTGACAAAAAGATGTCTTCTGACAAAAATGGTAGAAGTTTGTCTCTTAAAAGTCAGAAGAAAGCAAAATTGTTACCTTTTCCTGGGGTCCTACTCTTAAGCCTCTTCTTATGTAGGTACCACATACTTTTTGTCCTCACTGCTTTAAACACAGGACATGATCCAACAGTGAACTGAGCTCATGCACTGTAACTTCTCCATCTTCTGAGATGAGATTTGTATAGCAAAAATTGGGAGAGATGTTTGTGACTGAGGCATGCAGGAGTGGCTCGGATGTGAATCCTTTTGGAAGACAGCTCTTGCACATGCAGTCCATCGACAGGGCTCCAAAGACTCCGAAGCACCTGGACTCCAAAGCAGGTGGTTGTGAACAAACCACGTACTAGGAGGAGGCCTTGAAGCATGTGGACTCTCCAGCCATCCTTGCAAATAAATTGGGAGAGTCCTAACTGTGCCGTGGCAGGCGATGCTCCGGCAACGTGACAGCACAGACAACTGGGTTTCACAGCCTGAGGGTTTAATCTGCTCATGTAGGCATGCCCATCAAGAGTGCTGAAAATGCTAAGGACTCTGTCGAAAGTGGCTATATCAATCTGGGCAGCCAGAATTGTTGGATACCTCCGGCATCTATGAGCTTCATTTCTCCATTTTAAAGCAGTGGTAATAATGGCCTCCTACTGAAGGGGAGGCTGGGACACCCTGGAAGCCCTTGGGTAGGATAGGGAGAGCTCCCTGAGGGAAATTCAGCACTTTGCATGTAATGTAGGCCTTGCAGCAGGAAATGCTGAATAGCTTCAGAGGCCAAATACTAAATGAGAAAGATGAAAAGAAATGGTAAACAATTACCCGTTCATGTAAAGCAGGAGGGATTGATGGGGGAATCACACCATTAAAAGCTGCATGCCTGTGGTGCGGGGGAGGGCACTTAACCTTCCTTCCGGCTTTTCCTTGCTTTTTGAATAGTAGTCTTTGAAGTCTTCACTTTTATTTAATGCAAAGAATTGGCTTTGATTTGAAGAGCTCTATCCAATATTACAGGTATTTTGCTACAAAGTAATTTAAGTATTGCACAGGAAGAATATAGGGTTTATCTAGATTTGCTCTTATGTATATAAGAGTAGAATTTGTGTGGGGTAGTATTTGTATTTTTCTCTACCCATTGCTAAGAGGGCTGGTGAGCAGCAAGCTGGCTCTGCCTGCCTCCCATGGGGTAGTTACATTTCTCGCTAGCCCATGGTGGACAAGGGGCATGGTGGAGTTGCACACAGCCTAAAGGTTAAGACAACAAGCCAAGCTGAAAAGTATTTTAAGCCTTCTCAGGAAAAGAAAAAAAATCTTCTGAGTTAGTTGCAGTAGCTAAAATGTAGAAAGGTAATTTAAAGAATTGTAAATGTAACCTCACTTGTATAATTTAGTTATAATGAAAGATATATCTGGTGATTTTGTACTAAATTGATAATGTGGATTTTCAAGTAAGAAATACTATATAGTAACATAAAGATGATTTCCTTTTGCAACAAGGTAACTCACCTAGCTGATCAGAGTTCGGATTTCAGTAAGGCTTTGGATACCATCTCACAGGGACAAAACGTCCAGCACACAGCTGGATAAACACATCACAGGATGGGTGAGCAACTGGCTCACAGGTCAGGCACAGAGGGTTATAGTGAATGGGGTGACATCAGAGTGGGGACCTGTCACCGCTGGGGTTCTGCAGGGCTCCATCCTTGGCCCTGTGCTCTTCAACATCTTCGTAAATGACTTAGATGCAGGACTGGAAGGGGTAGTGGGCAAGCTTGCAGGTGATACGAAACTGGGAGGAGCTGTTGACTCCCGTGTTAAGCCAGGGAGGTCCTGCAGAGAAGCCTGGACAAATTAGAGATGAGCAATCACCAACCATATGAAGTGTAACAAGGACCAGTGCCCAGATTCTCCACCTGGGATGGGACAACCCTGCATCTAAGTGCAGACTGGGGAATGAGGTGCTGGAAGGCAGTGCCGTGGAAAGGGACCTGAGAGTCCTGGTTGTTGGCAAACTGAATATGAGCCAGCAGTGCCCTGGCAGCCAGGAGGGCCAGCCTGGGGTGCATCAGCCCCAGCATCACCAGCTGGGCAAGGGAGGGGATTGTCCTGCTCTGGGGTGGCCTCACCAAGAGTCCTGTGTGCAGTTTTGGGTGCCACAATGTAATAATATAAAACTGTTGGAGAGTGCCCAAAGGAGGACTATAAAGATGGTGAAGGGACTCTGTGATTTTGAAAGTAGAGGCTATTGATTATACTTTTGTTAAAGGCACAGTTAGGCTTTTTAGCCCAGGTTTGGGGAAAAGCTGTAGAGGAAGAAATTTTTTAAAAATATCGTCAGAGAACAAAAGAAGGTGGGAAGCAAACTAAAATTATAAATTTATTTCTTTTTAAGTTATACATTCCCCTTCTTGTGTGTCTTTCAATGACAAGAGCTCTGTAAAAAATGGCAAAAATCACCCTCATGGTTCAAGATTCTTCGTTTGGGAAAATGCTTCTTTGGCCTTTTCAGAGTGCTGCATGTTGTGAATGGTGGTTCATCCCTTGGTACATACATGCATACATAGCACTGCTGAATTCAGTGTGGCCACCAGGATTTTTTATGCTTGTTAGAAAAGCCACATTTCCTCAAGTAGGAAGATGCAACCAATAATTATACTGACAAATCACAAAATGTTTTACCAGCTTCACACCAGTCATGGTGACACTAGAATTTTTGCATTGTTTAACAAATATATGTGGTAACTACACTGCAGAAAAGCTAAAACAATGCACAGTCTTGTGCATCTTTAGTTTATGCAATCAGAAAAATAAATAACGATATGGTTAATTTAAGATTAATCAGACAAGCTCCTTGATTTCTACTGTGTTTTACTCTATATTGCTAATATTAAGCTACACATTTTCATTTTAAAAAAGGAAAAATAAATCCCTGAGATACAATAGTGAATAAACTAGTGAACCACTCTAGAAAATGCCTGAAGACTTGACTGATTTCATGAAGGATGACAGAACCTCTTTATGAATTTCTTAAGTTCTTGCATTTTCTTATGTAAGACAACTTTTAAGGGAGAAACATCATTGTGCATTAAAGTCTAAAAAGATTTTTTTAAAAATAAAGTTTGCAAATATTTCCTCTGCAAGAGAAGTATCCTCTCATAACTGTTTACTCTTGGTGTGGTTGCCTGTATGTCAGAAGACTGCTGAATGCATCACAGATCACTTGGAGATGCTTAAGTGAGGAGATGTCGCGAAGCCTGGAGTCCCCCAATTCTCAGAAGTCTCACCATCATCCCCTTGTGTATAAGGCAATGAGGAGGAGGGTAAAACCAGAGGAAGGGAAAAATCAGCCTGAGGTCAAGAGGAAAAAAGCAAAACACAAAACAAACACAAAATACAGGGATATATATTACGTAAACCTACTGATGCCCCGGCTTTGATTTTGATAGGACATTTATCTTTGCAAGTGAAGTTATCAGATTATCTTTTTTGTGAATGAAGGTAAATGTTACAGGCTTAAACCCATATGCAATTAGGCACAGAAGTGCTCTGGGTTGCGCTGGGAGATGAGGAGGGAGCTTGACAATGCAGTGATGGAGGTAGGGTGGGAAGATGCAGAATATTTTGGCCCTTGTGGTTTTGAAGTAGGTTCAGCTTGACAGTGAAATTGGTAACGAAAATGGTGGTGTTCTGGGCTGTTGCCATCATTTAGCTTATGCACAAAACAAACGAACAGAAAAACAAAACCAAACCAAAACAAAAATCTTTAGATGTAAATATTACTCTGATAAGTAATTTTCCTATTTTTTGATGTTTTTGGACATGATAGTCTGTTATACCTGAATCATAGTTGGTTGAGTCATATTTTATGTGCTAGCAGAGGAACTGTTAAAGTTTAGATATAATATAAAGCAAATAATATAATATAAACTTACAAAGTTTAGCAATTTTGATTTTATACCAGCAACATAGTCAGTACTGTCATGGGCATGTCAGATGACACACTGGAATAATTCTTTGTTTTTTCTGATACTTCTAGTAAAGGATTATTGTGGATCCTCACTGCTCTGGTGAGGATCTGGTCTTTGTGACCTCCTAATTCTCTTTCAAATTTCTGCCTTTTTTCATGGTGAGTTTGTGCCAATTCGTTCTTGTGCCATTGTGGTACCTCAGTACGAATAGTTCAAATCCCTCCCAGGTGTTTACTTCTTATATACTTATAGGTAACAATCCCTCCCAGCACAATTTTCATGCTTACTCTGCAAGGAAGATCAAATTCTTGTACACATCGAATTCTTTTATATTGCTGGACTTATTTCACTTCAAGCAAAACAAACCAAGCAAACAAAAAAACCCCAGATTGTTGAACTGTTGATTTGCAGAGAACAGCAGAAGGAGATGTCAAGTCTGGGAAGTTACTAAGGAGGAGTTTCCAAGTTTTGAACAGAAGCCTTGTCAAAGCATTCTTAATAGTCTTCCTTTGGGCCATGATACTATTGCTAGGTTAATATTTAAGCACTGTGTCTGACAACTGACAGCAGTAGAGCTGGTGGGTGGGTTTCCTTCCTGTTCGATTCTGATGTTCCAGATTTGGTGACAAACAGCTGCACTTCAGAGTTCACTGAGGCATTAGGCGCAGTGAGTGAGGATGCACCTGTGGATTGTTGAAACTGGGGCTGCTGGTTGGTGTCGTGCAGTCATGTCTGCAGCAATTTAACAGGTGAACAGTGGGGCACAGAAGGGCCTTTCAGAGGATCCAGAGAACAGTATGCACAGCCCTTGCCTGTATAACATGTATTACTGGTCAGCTGGCCACAAAAGAGTTAGGATTCTTTTGAGTCATTTGTAAATTTTTTAGCACTGGACTACTGTCCAGTGCTAAAAAATATGACTTATCAGGATGACAGTTGAATTGTTTGATAAGTAACATTTACCCATGAAATAATACAGCAAATTAAGATAGAGTTGGGAAAAGGAGGGAAGCAGGTTAGTTTGGAGATTTTGGTATGCTGCAATTGTTTTATTCAGTTTCAGTATCTCCCAAATTTGAATTTTTCAATAAAAGGGAGACTAGCCTCTGTGTTACTTTTTACTTATGGATATCCCTACAATCTTTCCATTTGCACACCTCACACATTAAATGCTAAGTAATCAGATTAAGCTAAGACAGCTGCATCGAAACTGATTTTTAAAAAAAAGAAAAAAAAATCCAAGCCCTTTTTTCAAATCGTCACAGTTGATTTTCACAAATACAGAAATTCCAGTGAGTTTTTACTTTGCTTAATCATAGTGCTCTTGGCTATTCCAGTGGTTCTGGATATTACCACAAAGAGTATCACTATAAAGAGAGCAAATTGCAGTAATTAAATTTGCATCTGTATATGAAAGTATGGAAAGAGAGAGAGAGACTGGGGGATGCATTGTATATGGCAGTATTCTAAATTTTTGTCTTTTTTAGCTTCAGGAATGGAGCTGTCTGTCTGAAGAGGACTCTGCCCAAATATTTGTAGTCTCCAAGCTTATTCTCCTACAGACTCTGGTGTTACAGCTTCATCTTTTCCAGAATGGCTGAGAAGGCTCCACCAGGGATCGCCAAAAAGTCTTCAAGGTCCACCCTTTCTCTCCCTCCGGAACCAGTGGAGATCATTAGGAGCAAAGCCTGCTCGCGGAGAGTTAAAATAAATGTCGGTGGACTCAACCATGAAGTGCTGTGGAGGACTTTGGACAGACTTCCAAGGACACGATTAGGAAAGCTCAGAGACTGCAATACCCATGAGTCTCTGCTAGAAGTATGTGATGACTATAATCTAAATGAAAATGAGTATTTTTTTGATCGACATCCAGGGGCTTTCACTTCCATTTTGAATTTCTACAGGACAGGGAAACTACATATGATGGAAGAAATGTGTGCTCTCTCTTTTGGCCAGGAGCTTGATTACTGGGGTATTGATGAAATATATTTAGAATCTTGCTGCCAGGCAAGATACCATCAAAAGAAAGAGCAGATGAATGAGGAACTGAGGAGAGAGGCAGAGACATTGCGAGAGAGAGAAGGGGAAGAATTTGATAATACCTGCTGCCCAGAGAAAAGGAAGAAGCTTTGGGACTTGCTGGAGAAACCCAACTCATCTGTTGCAGCAAAGGTAGGATAAACAGTAGGCTTAACACAAAGACAGTAGCAAATGGTTTCATGACCCATGCATCCAACTTGCAGGAATCAACAGCTTTCACTAAAATATTCAGAGAAAAGAAGATCTAAAAATCTACGTATCATGAAGTGAAAACACACAAATCTGTCCTAAACCCCACTGAAGTCAGCAGAAGGAACCCTGTTGAGTTCAGTTGTTTTTAGGCAACTACTGTACTTTGCTTTTGCTGTAGGTGATCAGAAGTATCTGTGTGATTCTTCATGGATTCCATATTAAACACTTCAGTGAAAATATAGGTAGAGTACACTACCTACTTGTTAGAAAAGCATTTGGTGATGAGAAACATCAATTTCAGTATTGCTTGTCCTGTTACAGGCACATGTTACTGCCTATGTGGCATGTCAGTGTTTGGTAGGTTATGCTGGATTGGGTATCAGAGTCAACAGCTGGTCTGGCATGGTTTTACTATGGCATGTTTTATCTTATTTTTGCAATTAATAATCTTTGCAATCAATAATTTTTGCAATCAAGAATTAAAGTGTTTTTTATAAAAATACTGAAATATTTATTCCGATCTATACAAGTATATATTTACATGTACGCGTATTTGTATACAAGTGTGTATATATATAAACAAGTATACATTTTATGCATGTATATGCACACACAAAAATATATGTGTAAAATTTATATCTATTCAGTCAGAAGTGAGAACAAATTCAGATGAATCCTGGTTCCAGTTCTGCTGTCTTCAAACAGGCAAGTTGGTTGAAGTCTTACTGATACAGTGGAAAAGTTTACCCTTGTTGTGGAAATGGGATTGCATACACAGATGTTAGTACTGCTATTTAAAAGAAAGATTTTCTCTCATCTTGAGGAACTTAATCATTCTATTTGTGGTGTGAGGCACTAATTAATGTGAGGTAAATTTTGGAAGTTCATCTCCAACTTGAATGAAAATGTTCGATGTTTAGATGTTCACGTTAAGCTAAACTGTGGCTTTATTTTCTTCTGTTGTTGATTTGTTATTGGATGCAATGCTCTTGGACTAAGGTAAGTATTAAAATACGATGGTGCAATAGACAAAAACCAGAATTCTGACACAGATTTTTCTTGCAATAACAGCTCTTACTATTGAGGTACAATACACAATTTTTAAAATTTTAATTTATCATTGTAAGCTACCTAACTTTTTAAGCAAGGAACTTACTTAAAAAAAAAATATTGTGTCAGAATATAAGGTTCGTAACTGGAATAAAAGCTTATAGGAGAAAAAGGAAAGTATTCAGAATATTTTAGAAAACTACATGAATAAATTTTCTACTTCAAGATACATGTTCTGGGCCATATGTTCTTCTCCACAAGAAAGAGCAGAGGGGAAGCATATGGGCATAAGTTTTGCCAAAAAGGGTTCAGGGAGGCCGTGTTACACACCGTGATCCCCTGGTGCAAGCTAACATCTATCAGCTCTCTCCCGCACTTCTGTGACACAGCTGCTGAACTGCCTGCAGGACTCAGGGACCACCCTCTCAGTCCTGCACACCTTGAAACATCACTGATGTGTTCCGTAACAAACCTCTCCTCCTGGATAAGGGCAGGAGGATCTCCTGTCTGAGCCACACAGCTGAAACACACTGCACTCGGCCAGGGGTGATCACCTGGTCTTGGACAGTGCCTCAGAGACATCCAGCAGGCAGATTTGTTTGTGAAATATTTATATATATATATCTATGTATATGTATATATATATACAGAAACGAAGGCAGTTGCCTCTAGGGCTTGAGAAATATGCTTAATTTGTGTTTTCCTAAGACTAGGTAGGAGGCAACACAGTAAGAATAAGCAGATGAATAAAACAAAAGTAATATACTTACTGATTTCTAGATTCTTCACCTGTGACTTGTTTTCATTCATTTGCATGTTGAATAAATGCAGAAATATAGGATTGTTAAAGTTGTATGAGTGCTTGCCGTTCACCAAACTGTTCTTGTGACATAACAGTGCCCAATCATGAATTTGCTTAAAAGGAGTTAGGCTAACTCCTAGCTTTTAAGAAAATCCCCTTTTGGCCACTCGGAGCAGATTTCTCCTCAGATTTTGCAGATGAAAGTGGCTGTTTCTTTACTTTCCCAAGATGTCTAAATAATTATTTTTTACCTTTTAATTTCCTTTTTCCCTCATCTCTTGATTTGATTCAATGTTATAGATCTGTTCTTTCTTGCTACATGGAGTTTCACATTGCACATGTATACATGTTGTAATGGTTTTCATTATTTCAATTGCCCTTGTCTAAGTTAATGCCATTTGATGTGGTTTCTGTGGTTCTGGTATCTAGAAGTAACCATAATACATGCACTCAGTTTCTCTTTCTAGTCACCTTCAGTCTGTAAATACATATATGAGCCAAAATTACAGTCAGATACACCTGTGGCAACTCAAGCAGCTATAGAAATGTGGATGAATGACATAAAAGAGAGTAAAAACAATCACAACACATTTGAATTTGGGTAACGTGAAACAAGATATGGTGGAATCAGTTGGATGGACTTCGAAAAGACTGAGTTAGGATCTGTGGAAAGGTTTTATCTGGAGTGTTTGGATAACATCTCTTTCAGATTTCTTGTTTTGTGTTAGGTCAAGTAAGTTGCTACATTGTCCTGAGACAAGAGGCACAACTGACTTCCTTCTTCTATAGGAGTAGAAAGGATGGTGGGATTTTGACAGTGACAAGTTGGGAACCAAGTGAGGAAATATAACCATAAGCCTCGAATTTAAATATTAGCTTCCTTTGGAAGAAATGAAACCATGTGAATGTGCATACCTATCCTACAGATGCTTGTTCAATCATTCAGATCCTGTGCAGCATCCAAGCAGTTGACAGGAATGGCTTGTTTTTTAATCCCTTTCACATCAAAGATTAGAAATGTGAGATGAACACTCGGATGTGGTTTTGATATGTGACTGTGTCTTGCCACTTCTTGATTCTGTTAAGATCCCTTCTAGGTCTGATCCAAAGCTTACTGAATTAAGAGGGAGTTCTGCTTTGGATTAGGCATCTCAGGACAAATCCTGTGTCTTTCGAGGTCAGTGAAGGTTTGCCATTGACTTCACTTACAGCAAGGTGAGACAGAACAAGGTGATTGAATGAACAGCAGGTATTTTACAGGATCTGTAACAATAAATAGGAGAAAGCAAGAAGAATGTGTGGCAAGAAATTAAAACTATGGTGAGCTAGTAAAAAAAGTAATATTGTAGGTCAAGTTCTGTTGCACAGTACAGACACACTTTACTATTTGTGGTTTTTTAATTTCAGTAGATATGCACCTCATGTCAGTCATTAATTAACATATTAGAGGCACAGCAGTTCTTGCTTATTCCTCACCCCAGGAAAGATCTCTATGAATTCAGTAGATGCTTCAGCTGAGGAAAACGGGATTTGCCTCCATTTTCCAGTGTTCTTATTCATAAGCGTTTTAAGTAGGATTAAGATAAAGATGGTCAGAAGTCCAGCTATTTCAGACATGTACAGTGCTAGGAAATGAGAAGCAGTGCTGGGATTTATGAAGGACAGGAATTTTGCATATTCTACATCCCAGAGAAGTCCTAAAGCCTGGTCCCCAAACCACAGAGTTTTGCATGAGTCTGGCGTTCTTTGGTCCAGAGTAACATCTGAGTTTTTAAACCAAACACTTACTTATATTTATTGTGTAACCAGTGGTTTGTGAAAACTGTCTTTGAAAAAAGAAGTTATTTTACTTATACCATCAGCCATCATTTAGTGTTTTCTTTGCAGTTGCTGGACCTAAACGTCCTCAGTGCATCAGCAGCTCTGACCAACCTGCCAGTAGTATAAAAGTCCTCAACAGATCCCAGAATGGGCATTGACTTCAGTGAACGTGAACTTTGTGCAGCTGGATTGCTTAAGTGTTTATGGTTCAGCACCTTGTTGAACTGGCATATTAAGAGAGAAGCTGTCTGAGCTGATGCCTTTTTAACCATGTCTAAGTTACGTTGTTCTGTGCAGTGCACTCAAAATCAAAGGAGCCTTACTTTGGAATGACTGTGAATCAAATGAACCCATACATTTAATGTTTCTTTCAAAGTGTTAATACACGAGCTCTTCCTTTCATTCATCTTTATTGGGTCCAAAAGCCTGCTTCTTTTCTCTCAGTTTTTTAATACTGATGAAACTCATTTGGGCTAAATCCTAAATAAATATGGAATGTTTCTATAGATGTTTTACTATAAATATAGAGTGAATGAAATAAGTGAAATATCGAGGAGTAACAAAGAGCCTATGTCTGCCTAGAGATACCTGACAGTGACTTAATCACCTTTCATCTACAAGAGTATTTTAATTACCTTACAGTAAAATTATCAATAAATATCACTCAGATTATCCAATTGGTATTTTATACCCCATGTTGTCCCTTCGAATACAACTAGAATGTAATTGCTTGTGGTTGATTCTGCAGTTCTTTCTTGTGCAAGTCATTCTTTCTCACATGAATATTTGCTTCAAGCTCAGTGTGACTACTAACTGATCAAGTATAAAAGGTAGTACAAAGTAATTTAAAAAATTACTAGTCAGTCACATTCTGTCCTTGAATTTTTGCATAACCCCTGTTGATGTACATACACAGAAGGGTAAAATATTGGCCTTTGTGTTTTTGCAGCATGGGGTTTGCTTTATTTGAAGTGAAGCCTGATAGGGTTGAAAGTGTTAATTCTGTTTGTTTCACTGCATGGCTGATTTGTCCTTATTTTATTTTGTTGATTTCTGTTTTTCTTGGGGTTAGTTTTTAGGGTTTTTTTTGGCTAGAATTACAAACTGTAACATGAGTATTACTTCTTTGTAGAAAGTACACTAATTTATCAGCTAACTAGTGGATTGTGGATTACAGAAGGTATAATTATCCCAAGCCCGACTGGAAACTGTGAAGACTTTGTGTTCTGTGTTGAGTAACTAATCCCTTATGTGAAAAAAATTCCTTTGGGGGGAAAAATAAGCAGGAGCATGAAAGAGGAGATTTAGGCCACTGATACTTATTTAGCTATAAGTTCATTATGGCTAGGCCTGCCACGACAACTTGCCAAGAGAGGGCACACCTATTTTACATTAGGGGCCTGATTCTTAGTTTCCACAAGTCTGTTATAAATAATTCACAGTGACTCTCATGCCTATTCCTTGCAGAGCAGCTTAAGAGTGGTCTTACAGTGAGTGGAAATTAGCAGAGTCAACTAAGCATGACTTCAGAACAGACCAGATGTCATGTAGCCATTTCCTTATTCCTTTGCAAGTCCTTGTAAATTATCTCCTGGATTGTCACAGCGTTCTTTCAGGGGTGAACCCTAATTAATGGTATGCTGCTTGTTCTTTTTGGGTTGAAGGTAACCATAGACACTCCAAGGACTTTAGGAAAACTTAGCTGGTTGATATGTTGTGAAGAAGAGCTATCAGCAAACTGTCTGTCAACAGCTGAATGTTTGCATGAAGATATTAAAGTGTTCAAGTGAAGGAAATACATTTGGTTATGTTTTCATTCTTTATGTTATACGAACAAAACTCTTTTCTTGTCAATGTCTTCTTCTCAGTTTAGGTTTATATGATCTGTGTCATCCTGGTTTTGTCAATATTTCTCCATACAAAGCTTATACTTTATGTGCTTTGCCATCTAATTGTAGACAAAGGATGAAGAAGACACAGAATTAAGACTGTCTCTTTTTTAAAGTGTGAGGAATGGCTTTTGTATAAGTTTTAATTCCCTCAACTTTTTGTATTATATATCATATACTTAAGGACATGATATTCGTTGGAGATAAGTGGTTTTTTTTCTAGCTGTGTGGCTTGAACTTCCATTTGAGCTCTGGTTTAAATTTATTTTTGGGGGGAATAATGTCACAAATCTTTATCCAAATGGACTACCAGGAATAATATCATTTACATTGACACTTCCAATATTTTATAGAAATTTGTCTTCTGAAAGTGTTATGGTATAGCACAAAGAATGGTCACTGGTAATAAATAGGTGTCTTCATCTCATGATTGTTTCTGCCAGCACACTAATTACCACTCTTTGCTTTTAAGGTGAAGTTATTTCTTGTGCCAAATGATAAAGTCAGTCAATGTGACTGTAAGACAAGGAGATTATATTGGATCCTCATCATTCATATTTAATAACTCAAGTGTTTTAATGTCGTGAAAGATAAGTGAATATATTGCTTTTTCAATAGATATTATATCAAGGAACAAAGAAGACTGGCAGTAGTTAATTGATTTTGTTTGAAGAACTTACGTACGCTCACTGCTGAGCTGGTCATTAAAAGATTATTTACTTTCTTTATACTTCTTAAATGAAGTATCATGTAACCCATGATTCAGCGTTTTTGGTCAGTTTTAAAGTGTCATGGGAATACGTCTACCATCTGATCTGTCTTAATCCAGAGGTGTTTAGTACCTCAGTTACATCTAGGTTCCCTCCAGCCCCGGGATTTTATTGGTGGTGTGCAAACTTATTAAAAAAAAAATTACTAAAAACTACTATTGGAATAAGATGAGTAAAATGTCCTTTGAACCAACCTGCTTATTATTGGCACTTAACTCTCAGTAAAACAGATGCTGAAATTTTGGAAGCAGTGCCAAGGGCAAAGTTGCAGTGACTCATGTTCAGACAGTCCATCACTGGCATCAAGCACTGGCACCAGGGAATATCCCCATTCCCTGTATTAATAGAGGGGTGAGAACTTCCGTAGCTGTGATAAGGGGTTTCACTGACTCTGGTTTTATGGACACATTAAAGAAAATCGGAGAGGATTCAGGATGAGTCTTGTTAAAGGGAGGAATAAAGGCAAGAATACTTATTTTGAAAATTGGGAAATCCATTTTTCCTATTTGGTAATAAGATCTGATTGGTAATGATTTGCAAAAAAAGGTTTTAAAATAATGAATAGAATGTGCCTGCACTTGGGACACCATTCACAGAACCACGCAGTAGCTCTTGCACAGAGAAACCTACTAGGGTTTGGAATATATGATATTACAGGGATTTACCAACAGGTACAATCTGCATGAGAACAACTATCCTTTGCCATAATGGATAGAAAACATTATTCCAATTTACCCTAGCACCCTGTGTCCTGAATTTAGGAGAGCAATTTAACTCTACAATGACAGCAATTTTTACCACTGATCATATTTTTTTTTTTTTATGCTGTTTCCATCTATTGAATATAGAGTAGCATCAATGGCATATATCTTTTAAAATATGTACTGCAGTATTTCTGGTTAGGAGGGTGATGCTTTGGGCATTACAGCATGCTCCCTGCAAAATCAGAGGCATCTCATAAGCTGGATTTTCAGCTGTGACATGTCACTTAAGCTGTGTAATGCCTGAGTGGACTGACCAGGCTGTTGTGCCTTTCCGTCACCCAGAGGCAGATCATATGTCCTAAAAACATTGCATTTCCGTTCCATGTTTTTATAAGCAGCTGCCAATGTATTGTCTTCTCTCATGTAAGATACTTGGAAAGGATCAGATGTCAGATACACTGGTAAATTAAATTATGAAGCATTATCCAGACCCAATCTATGGGAAACAAAGGCTGCATCTTATTGTCTGGATAAATAGGCTCTGTCTTGCTTTTGTAGAGCTGAGAGGTAAAACAAATCTATATGATCACCTGCAAACTAGCCTTTGTTTGGATCTCTGATTTTGTTGCAAGATGTAGAAGAACAAAATATCACTCCCAAGTGACCGCAAAGCCAAACAGACTGTTGCATGTTATTTATTTCAGAAAAAAAAAATATGGTATTTATCATGACATATGGCAGACTCACGAGTTTTCTATTTGATGAAGATAAGCGAATATTTGACACATGGCACTGAACAAGGTCCTTTGGGGGAATATTGAAAACAAGCAAGTGACACTGGCACAGCTGTTCCAAAGTGACTTTGAGATTAAAACAGTATCCCAGAACAGTCTTTATGTGAAGCCACCACAGTCCACTCTTTACGTGCCTTGGCCATTCTCTCTTTGGGCAAGCATGCAATAAGGCCAGAGTTTCAGATGGGATAAGTAAGTGAATTTAATGTGCACTGGGTGGGACTAGGAAAACAGTTCTACATTTTAAGCCGTTTCATAAGTGTGCAGTATCCTTTCCGCGTGAATGTTATGGGTGAGTGCATACCTGCACTCCACATACCAGACCTGAGACAGCCCTTCTAGTGTTTTTGAGCAGCAACAGGAAGGGGCAAGTTATCTTTGAAAAACATGCTTACTTTGGCACTGTAACCATTAAGTCTACATATTACCAACTAGCCTTTATTTTGAAAATAAGTGTTTGGGTTTGTTGGAGCTTATCATATGCATATACTATGTGTAAGTATATACAACATTGACAGCTGAGCCTTTAAAAAAAAAAATGCTCACAATATTGCACATTAAGAAAACGTGTGAGATGGTTGAAGCAATCAGAGCACTGGTTTTCTTTCAGTATTTAAGTGCCTACAAACTGCCTGAATCATATTTGCTGAACTTTCAAATCATCGTGTAGCTACTTGTAATAAATATTCATGCAGGATTTCCTCTGAAATGCAGGGAAAGTCAGGAGCCATGGGATGCAAACCTGAAGTCTGAGGAAATTTTTGTCTGAATGACAAAGTGTACTCCTGAGTTTGGTCTTACCTGACCTTTGAGGCTCAAGTTCATTCCTCACTGAGAATTTTTTATGCTTTCTGCTTGTGGGAAATGATGATGTCTTCCCCTAAGATCCTGCCTGAAAACTAGTGCTTCACCGAGCTAATAAAAAACTTTCTATGATTTTCTAAGCTATTCTATTCCAGTCACTGGAATAAGGTAAGGTAATTAAAAGTTCAAAAGGAGTGAAGTTCTTCACAAAACAGCTCTTAAAGAGGGAGTTTCCCTTCCAAGGCAGCAGAAAGCTTCACTGCAGAATGCCGGGGCACATTTGTTCCCCAGAGTTCAGTTTCTTCAGTCATCTTTCACTGGGTCCCTCCTGATGCAACCACAAGGGTTAGACATTGCTTTAAATAGCTCAGGTATGGCACAGGCCAGAGCTGCCCCAAGGACAGCCAAGTTGCAGTGACAGTTTCAGGTGTCACTGGCCACTTGCAGAATGCCCCATTGGAAGGGATTGCGACTGGCATGTTTTGGGACAGTAAAGCTTGCTGTGATTTCATGTATTCTTGGGGATGGTACTTTTGGCTAACTCCTGAGATAGTCCCAATTTTTGTAATCTTTCAGTCAGGTGGATTTCTGTGACAGACAAAAATTACGTCAAGCTTTGTTTACAAACTCACGTTCGCACAGTTTCTTTCCCAAGCACTGTAGCCTCCTTTTGGATTGCTTACTGAAGGATCCTTGGATGACCTGTTTGTTCTGTTTTACTGAAGCATCTACAAAGGTGTTTGGCTTTGGGGGAGGTTTTTCTGGAGAACAGTGGATATTGCTAAAATAAAGTAGGTAAGGCAGTTCTTTTGCAGACTGATAAATGTGTTAGAGGCTTATTCTGAGAAGACTTGGGAACTCATTTCCATTTCTATTACTTTCAAAAAGCCTTTGTATTTTCATATATCATCTTTTTAAAATTTGATATAAATTCTTCCATGGTGTTAAGTGCCATTAGAAAAAAACTGTTCCAAAAGTATCTTAGTCTGTGGTCTATGTATGTATGCATACAGTTATATTTTGTGAGATGATAGCACAGAAAAATTTGGTTAGTGTGCCTGAATTCAGTCGTAACACTGACTCCAAAGTTCTTTAGGCCACTGCTATCAGCATTTAATCACAAAAGGCAAAATACCTAATATGAAAAGAGTACATAGGTATGAGGTTAGTCCTGTTTCACTGAACGCTACAGCCTTTTCTTAGAACTGAGGCAGGATGGACTGATGACTCAGGTCAGTCCTAATACATGCTTCAGTGAACCTGATACTAATTTACTGTAATCTGAAATTTAGGTTGATATATTCTGCTGCCTGATGGTGAGGTTGGTGCTCATCGATTTAATTCTAAGCTACATATGAAAAATTTACTCAAAATGCTGTAGGTGCTCCCGTAATAGTGAAATGGTGAATAATTCCTCTTAGCTTTTTTAGTAGCTTCTTCAGTCTCTTGAATTTAGGAAGAATCAACAGTTCACTACGTACTTGTATGTGTAGTTTTGGATGAAATAAGTATGTTGAAGAGAGGGTCTTTTAATTAGAGTAGCTGACAGAGATGAGAGATCTCGGCCTGAAAAATAATTTGCTTGATTATAGAGGGAGTAGATGAGGGCTAGATGTGCTCTTTAGGAAGCATTTTTAGTTCTTGTTAACATGGGATGGCAGGACAAGTCTTATTACAATATTGTGCAATTGATGTTAGTAATGTCTGTATGAAGAATAAGCTCTTCTGAAATACTCCTCTTTTCTGAAAGCAAATTAATTTCCTTTGATGATGATGAGTTGCTTTGCTGATGAGAGCTGCTATGTCTGACTCACAGGTGTCCCCTCTCAGACTGATTTCTGTTGTTAATTGAAAACAAATTTTTTAGTTTAGGCGGGTACGAAATTGACAGGAAAAACCTAATCTTGGAACTATCCATTATTGCACTAAATCACTCATAACGTCTGAGGCATTTCAGCAATAACACATTCACATTAATCTAACTTCAGCATTTTTAACTCCAGCATCAGTTTCCTCTCTAACTGTATTTAAAAACAAACCCCAACCCTTACTTAAATCCATGTTCCTGAGAAGGAGGCTATGTGTGGCAGAGGAATGGTTAAGAGAGCACAGTTACTAGCAGGGTTTTAGTGCTGCCAAAATTTCACGGAGGCATCCTCCCCCTGGCCTTTACTGGAAAGGCAGGGTGCAGCTGGAAAGGGAGCGGTGCAGGCACAGATGTCTCCTGCTTGTGAAGTCAAGCTGAAAGGCGGCATGCAAACGGCAGGAGAGCCCGGGTCCCTGCGAGCAGCAGGCACAACTGCAAATCTCTGCAACGCCTTTGCCCCCTCCATCTTTAAGAAGGAAGATGGGAAGAAATCCTTCAAAAACGCTCAACCTTTTCTCATATCCCAGTTGTGTGACAAGGAGTATTATCCCATGGGAACTAGGCTGAACTCAAGAGTGGTCCTGCAAGGGGGAGCAGCGCAAAGGTGTGCACTAATCGTGGATCCCTGTGACAGATCAGTTTACTGCAGGAGCATACATGACAATGGTTCCTTGCTCCAGCCATGTGATGATGGATGGAGGAACTGTCCTTCAGTAGCACCTCTGGGCACAGAAATGATACTGAATCTGCACAGAGGTACATGAGTAAAAGTCAAAAGAAGAATGGAGGTTTTTAACTGTATTTGCCCTTTTCCTTTCTCATCTGTCTAAAACTACAGTTTTCCCTATTAGACATGCATGAAGGAGTCAATCAGAAGTCAAGCAAGTCTTTCTGTTTTCTTTAGCTCTAAACAGAAGAATCTCACAACAATTTACATTTTTGCTAATGCTTGTTTTTTAATATTACCATAACTATTGTTTTAGAACTTCTCTAAGTGAAGGGAATGAAACCTCCTCTCCAGAGGGATGTTCACTTAAGTCACCTGAGATCTTCATGTTTGTAGCAGAAGGGCAACCAGCCATTAGCTCTGCACTGCACTGATTTAACACTGATCTAGCGTGTAAGAAAAAAGAAGATGCATTTTTCTGTGGATGAAAAACACTGATAAATTTATTGAATGATGTCAAATACTTTGGCATTCGTTGTTTGGTGAGTTGTCACAGATAAGGTAGATAGCCTAGGCTTAAGGGTGCTATTTTGAAACACAGTTGTTGAAGGAGATTTACGGTACTCTAAAAAAATGGGGGTGAGATAATAGATCAAAAAGAACACAAAAAGCACAGAGCCAGCTTGTGTCTGAACAGCAAAAGCAGTCTTTTCTTCCCCTTCCACGCAAGATCTGTAGGCCCAGTTGTAAAAGTGCACAGTTTCTTCTGCACCGTAGTGTATATCTCCATATTGTCCTTTGACCATAGGAAACCCTCAAGACCACCAGGCTTGGTGATGATGAGAGCTCAGCTTCTGCACTGCAGCCAGTGCTGCATGAAGCCTCGGCAGAGAACAGCACCGGGTGAGCGGAGGGCTCTGCACAAGGCCTCGCTCTGGGAGAGGCTTGTCTGCAGCCTGTGTCGGGGACAAACTGCCTTGGGGACAGAGCAGGGTGTCGGAGCTCTGGCTGTCTTGTCACGTGTCAAAGGCAGGAAATCTGTATCAGGAGCAAAGATGCATGTTAGCTGGAATGCCATGTGATTTAGATAATTAAATTGGACACTGTATAAGTAACCTAATGTCAGGGAATAAGAGAAGTATAATCACCAAGTATCTACATGTGTTGAAGTACTAATGCATATTAGGGTTCTTGTTCCTAAGAGCCATGGCATTATTACTCTTTTAAAATCCTTGGCACGATATCTCAAATAGCTTTTGTTTCTATTGTCACACCTTTTCGTCAAAGGTAGTGGCCATACAAAGACTCTTCAGTTGGCCATGTCTTAATTCATAGCCAGGAACTTCAGTGTAGTGACAGCCATCTCCTGAGAGAGGAGGTCTGATGACTAACCTACTTGTGAGTGAGATTATTCCTTCTGTGAAAGCAAAGCAGTGTTTTCTCCAACTGTGTAGGTCAGAATTTTAAACTAAGCTGGGGACAGCTGTTCCCGCCTGTTTACTGACAGCGTCTGTGTGTGTGTTGGGCATATGCATGCAAAAGTTACTGTGCAAAGTGAGGTGCTGTGCTCAGTCACATCAGCATGTCACCACACCAACCCAAAACCGAGGTACCCCAGGGAGGGGCGTGCATTGTGCTTGAGAATATATTATATTCTCATTTTTTTTGTTGTGTAAATCACTCTTAGTAAAGATTTAATGCCACAAACTTACCTCTGGGGTAAAAAGACATCCTTTAAAGAAAGCTTGAGCATTTTGTTGTATGTGAGGAGCAAAGTTAATGAGGCTTGCTTACAAATTAAATGCAGACAAGGAGATGTATGTTCTCATCTGTCCCTAATGTCATTGTTTTAGTACTGAGTTCCTTGTAATATTGAAGTGATTTGAGATTTACAATCGTTTGACAGAGCAGAGAAATCCTGTTGTACAAATGTGGGACTGAGGTTCACTGAATCTACTTTAAGGTCACACAAAAAGTCTGTGACAAAGTGAGAAGCTGGATCCAGATCTTTCATGTCCTGTACAGCCCCCTTCATCTGGAACATCTTTCTTTTCTGTGGAAATTTGGTCTTGAATATTTTAGACTTAGAACAGGTAGAGTTTATCATCCCATATCATTAGTAATTAAATAATGTTCTCATTTAATAATGCTGGCAGAGATTTAAAAGCTTACAAGCCTAAGAGACTCAGCTGCCTTGTTTCTATTCCTTCTAATGGAAAAAAAAGCTATTTTAGCCAATCTATTGTGGGTGTGTCCATTTAATGATGTACATGTCAGTTGGTCCCAGAGTCTTTCGACATGTTTAGTTCAGTGCTATAGTTTAGAAGAAAATTTATAAATTACTCTGTACTTAGAGAATTTAACTACTACTTATTATAGCAACCATTTGCCTTTGATAAGATTTCTACAATGTAGCTTGAAAAGTGAATTAATATTTAATTTCAGTCAATAAATAAGACTTTGTGGGTGGAAAAACAAAAAAAAATGATAACAGCAGAGATAAAAGAGTAGGAAAGTCTTCAAATGCATCCACATTTTGCTTTAGATATTTATCCATAGTCATTGATTCTTAATTTGATCCTGGTCTTTTGGCTTTGGTAAGCAAATATTAAGCATCTCCTCTGAGATGCTGCAATCTGCCTACACTTCAGTACACTTTGCACAACTTGAGTTTATGATGGGTGCAGCCAGCTTCCTCCAGATTCTGAAATGGGTTGCAGGGCAAAAATTACTAAATTAATTCCAGCTGCTCTAGCTCAGGACTGGCAGCTAGATTGTTGGATCACCCATTGGTGCTACTGTCATATTAATTCACCTTGGTAAGAGGCAAAAATTATTAACTTGGGTGCAGGGCCATGCTGACAGTCTCAGTATTGCTGTGCATTGTGGAGGGACCAGCATGCTCAGTGATATTTGATTTCTCCATGAAGTTCCATCACAGGAGTTCTGTGTTTTCCAAATTTTTTGTTTAGCATGTTGTAAAGAACAAACAAAGTTTATTGCAAGTGGACAAAGGAGGGACTAAGGCTGTTGTGTATTAAGTCAAGACCACAGCTTTGACATTCAGAGCACTAAATAACTTATCAGACCTGTCCTGCAACTGCTGTCCGGATGGAGGCATTTGTTTCCTATCCACTGTGACTTGTGGTCTCAGTTCATCTTCATTACACTAGAGCTGCACCAGCCAGTGGAGAATTGCTGTGTGCAATCCCAGAGAGCTCACAGGCTGAGCAGGTGATGGGCAGGAGAGGGGAAGACCTGGGCGTGGCAAATGGCATTGAGCAGCGACCTGGTTACAGTAGTTGGTGCCGTTGGGGCTCTTCACCTGGGCTGCTGGAGGGTCCATAGTGCCTGGCATTTTCTTAGACAACACGTATAAATCTTCTGTGAATTAACTTTTCTTCACTTTTTCCTTACCTGGTTCCAATTTCTCGCTCTTGTACAGCTCAGAAAATGTCCAAACTGTGCATTCTGGAAAACAGAATTGATGCAGGAGGTAAACTTGGATAAACTCTTCACTAAACATTACATTTAGTTATTTCTCTGCATCACAAAAAAAGTGAACTGAAGACATTATAAAAATTGTTTGCAAACAAAAAGTAGGGAAAATATGTCATGCGAAGAACACAGAATCTGGGTGATCATCCACTTGAGACAAAGTAAAAGAAATAATAATCTCTTTTTAAATAAAAATAGGAAAAATATCAGGAAAAAAAGGCCAGTGCTAGCAAAGTCCTGATTAAGCCAAATATGTGAAAACAGACAAATCAATTAAGATGCTATGTAAATCATGTAGGTTAAAAAAACAAGGCAAATGCAGTGAAATGCCTAGTTTTATTTGAGGATA
Source organism: Dasyornis broadbenti (assembly GCA_013397935.1). Lineage (NCBI taxonomy): Eukaryota > Metazoa > Chordata > Aves > Passeriformes > Dasyornithidae > Dasyornis > Dasyornis broadbenti. Next base: position 702,790 of record VZRN01002045.1, read on the forward strand.
TTAGCCAAGTAAGTGTTTCAGAGCCTTGATGGAAAGAAATCCTGTATTATAGAGGTACAAAGTATGTATGAATGACAGAGTAAGTTTGCCACTGAAGTTCCTATGCTTTAGGAGTGAAGAGCTCACACTATCAGAAGGAACCCACAATCCCCGATCTAAACAGAAAGAATGAAAACCTACAGTTGTGCTATCTGCTGCTCCCTCTGGGTCTGGACAGGGATTGTGAAAATCTGAAGGCAATCGAGCAGACTACAAATGCAAAAAACTCATGATAAGGTGTGATATAAAGAGCAAATGTTTAGACCTTTTGAGATGTTCCCTTTTGTACTCTTTCCCTGACCTTGGGTGCTTCCAGATGTGTGGTGAAGAGCTAGGTGAGCCATTGCTGTGCCCTGGCATGGACATTTTTATCTATGGGATCATACTCCTTTTTCATGTCCCCACCACTGCATTGTGCTGGGAGTTTTCTGAGTGAGAGGGCATTGCTGGGTGCATTTTGTGTATTTGACGGTCAAATGGCCCCTTAGCTGAAGTTTGTGTTTGCTTGCTTGTTTCTGGTAAACAGTGCTATTTCGCTTGCTTGAGTTTGTTTAGTACGTCTGTGTGTCCTTGTGCTGTTCATACCCAGAGAGCTGATCAAACAAGGTGCGACTGTAGCGGCTTCTTGTCACTCTGCAGCCTGAAGGGGAACTATTTGCCCTGCCCAACTCCGAGGTGAAGTTAATTAGCAGAAATGTAATTATAAAAAGACACCCAAGGGAACTGTGAAGAGAAATGGAACACCCGTCCCTCCCTGTCTCCGCACATCACGGCAGCTCCCCTTGTTCCGAGGCCAGTGAAAAAGCGCAGCTGGAATCAGTGTCCAACACCGCAGAAGATGATGCTGCGCTACTCCCGGACAGCTGGTTAGCATCTCCTCTGCATGGCTGGATCCACACAAGATAACATTGTTTTTCTTTGGTAAAACCAGGTTTTGATCTTTTGAGTCTGCTGTGTTGTCAGAGCTTTGGGTTTTGTTTTGTTTTGTTGTTTGGGGATTTTTTTGTGACTTGAAAGCCTTTAAGTACTAGGCTTTCTCAAGGCCGTAAAATGTTGGCATTGAGAAATAAAGGAGAATGTTTTTTCTTTTGAGTGCTACAGTGAATCACTGACAAATAGCAAAGAAATGAGCCTTCATTAATCATAGTCCTTGTGCAAAGCAAATATTGAGCAGGCACATGTTAGGGAGGGTCTCGTGTCAGGTCTGCTTTCACACAAGGAAAGCACACGTGGAAGCCTTCTGTGCAGTAGTGCTTGTTCTGTCCTACGGATGCTGATTTTGTTAGGGGTTAGCTAAACACCGAGACTCCTTTGGAAAGCAATTACCCCTTTGCATCCACCCTGCAGTTTCTCAGACAGATGGATACAGTCTAACAACCATGAAGCTTGGAAAGGATATGACAGTCCAGTAATTTCCCCCCTCATTCCCTGTACCAGGAGGAGGTACACCTCATGGTTTTCAAAATCACTACATCCATAAAATTTGTATTTTTTTACTGTATTTAGAATAGAATAAATCCGTTGAGTAAAAATATAGCAACAATTGAAATACTGTAAGGAGAGCTTGTGTTTTTCATATCTGAATTCTGTGTTTCAAATTTTTGGCACTGATTTAATAAAAATTCTGTTCCAGAAATCCAGAGATAATGAAATATGGCAGTGGTTAGAGGACTTCATTATATACTGAGGGAAGCAAAGGCACTATTAGGAAATCTGTTAAAGAAAAATAATGTCAGTTGTTTGTCCTTTAGAATCAAATGTCTTTAGAGCAAATTTTAGTCCCCAAAATGGAGATTTTTAGAAGGGTTAGTAGGGAATATTTATTATCCAGTAGACTTAAGGATTTTAGTGCAATGAAGCAAAAATAAAGGTATCAATCTAAAAAAGAAAAGAAATGGTTTTTCCTTTATTTTAAGGTGTTTAAGAAGTGTCACTTGGCACATTATGTGGTGGTTCAGTTTCTCTAACAACAGGAAGTAAGATGAGCTGTGTGAGGGAAAATGATATGGTGTCTGGCTCTTTAGTCTAACAACTTGTGCAAATAAAAGGGGAATCAAAAGAGCATTTCAAGTGTCAGCAGGTCATGTGATGGGAATGATCTCATTCGCCAGCATTTTGCAATCTGATCATGCCCAGAGACGTTGTATAAAACCAAAATTGAGATTTTACACATAATTTCTGGGCACAAAAGAGCTATATGAGGCATGAGAGGTTTCCTACAGCAATGCCAGAAGAAAAGTAGTAACACAGGCTCAGTTCTGCAGGTGTTGTGTGGGTGACCTGACCAGCACCCTAATCTGCCTCTCACTGGTGGCCTCCAGAGCCCCAGCCCAGGAGACAAGAGACAGCTCCCCCTGACACAAGCCCTGTGTTCCCACCAAGTCCAGCTTTTAAACCATGAGTGAGTTCTGTCTTTTTATATATGTATTTATATATATATGTATATTTTTATGTATGTATACATATGTATTCAGATATAATCCTTGTCAGCAGTTTCCCGCACTTATGGAGAAGAAGAAAAAACATACGCAATTCTTTCAGAAATGTTTTTGACATAAATCCCAAGGTGTCCCACTTTGTAATATTCCTTCCGTAAGTGTTTAGTAGCTGAACTCTTCTTACTCTAGTTTTTCAGTTGCTGCTGAAATAGAATTATGTAGAGGCGGTGTTTTTTTCCAAGATTTGTTTTTTATTCACTTGTAAAAATTTGTAAAGAATGGAAGAGATGAACTATCTAAACTCAGCATGAAGTGTTTTATGTTAATTGAATTTTACTTAGGTGTCGAAATTATTTAGGTACTGATTTTGAGACATTCCATGCATTTTAGGAAAGTTGACATGGTTGGATTAGTCTGCAGCATTGCTAAATGCAAAGTCTGCAGCAGCCTAAGATTGAATTTAGCCCTCCTTCATGTCAGTAGGAGTCCTTATACTTGGAGCTGAACTGGGTCTCCAGACCCAGTCTGTTGCAAGAGAGCTAAGGATTCATCCCTTTTGCCTCCAGCACCCAAACCAAGGTGCCTGGATCAGCAGTCCGGTGCCTGAATCAGTGGTGTCCAGCTCTGTCCCGTAGTCAGGAAAAACAGGGGCTCAATGGGATCGAGCACAGCCTTAGGTAACATGTCCTTCTCATGTAGGAGAAATTCAGGTCTCAGGTAGGCACCTTCATTCAGCAGGATGGACCTTGGGCAGAGCACTTGCATGGCACGGGTGAGGATCTGCAAAGTCTTTTTCCAGTGCAGAATCACCAAATACACCTCTCAAAAGCTTCAAAGCAGCATGCCTGACTGTCACCAGAGGGAGGAGGAAGGGAAGACAGAACAGGTTTTGTTGTCCTGCTCCACATTTACTGCATTAGCTCAAACAACCTCTCAATTTTCTTGTCCCGTGAGGCAGCAAGGTCAGTTTTCTGCATAGCTTCTCACGTTCTCTTCTGTTTGGATGGAAGCTGCAGCTTTTCCAGAATGCTGATAGGAAAGAGCTGGATTTGGCCCAAAGCTGTGAGGGTTCTTTGCAAACAATATCGTCAATTTGTGCCGAAAAGTTCAGTTTGTCTCAAAAGATAGCCATCATCTAATGTGCTACAATGTTTTACTTAAGCACCCAGCAGTGAACAAACTACGCTCCACAGAAATGTAGCCAGGTATCAACAAGCAATATTTATGCCTCGATTTTTGTTTGGTTTTTTTGTTGTTTTTTTTTTTTTTAAATTTAAACTGTTCTTACCATCTGAAGAAAAAGTTTGCAGCTAGTCACACAAAGTTCCTTCCTGTGAGCTGCAGCATTATACTGCTAAAGCAGTAAATATGGTGCCATACAAACAATATGTGACTTCTTAGAAACTGTCATAGTTGGTCTCCTTGAAACCATGACAATGAACATAAAAATTCATTATCACATTGTCTACAGAATAAATAAGGAATACCTTGTTCTTTTCATCACATTATGTTACTTGTGTATTATATTTTGTACATATTACTTGGTTATATTCTTTGTACATATTACTTGTATGCTAAATTTTAAGAGATGATTTGCAGTTAAGCATGTGCCTAACTGCGAGTCATCTCTTAAAATTTAGCATTTGATTACAATGATTGGTTTGGTGAAACACGAGATGAGATACAGCACTTTTTTGTGATCCACCTTTTGTAAAATAAGCAAACTGAAACACTTTTTTCTACATCCTCAAAATCTCAATCAGGTCAAGCTCCAGTCTAATGATAATTTCATATAGATGTGGTAGAGTTTGTAATTCATCTGCCTTTAAGATAAAATTCCAATTTTCGAAGAAGTAACTCAAAACATGTTGAATTCTAATCAGAGGAATAGTACTGCTAAATGGTCTTCATACACACAGAAACAGAAAATAAGTCAAAAAAAGTTTTTTACCACACCATGGGGAAAATTAGTACGGAGTCAAAGATACTGTGGCAATGTCATAATAGATACGTTATGCCTAGGGGAGAAAATGCCAAAATACAGTCTTACATATATGTATTAATGGTGTCTGGTAAGACTAGTGACCTTATAGTCTGGTCATTTTTAAAGTGTTTTATTTCTATCATGGGTGTACTACTTGAGCTTTCTGTTGTGTAGTCAACTTAGAAAATTAATCTGCCCCAGCCAAAAGTAGCTAGTAGGGTATTTTTAGAGATGAAAGCATGTATTGGTGATGGAAATAGTAGTTCCTTCTCCTCAGTTACTACTCAAAAATTACACTGCAAGTACACCACATGAGCAGGACACCTACACGCTGTTAGTGCTGATCATGGCTATTCTCAAAGCTCCTTGTTACAACTGATGCAGAACTTTAAATACTGAGGGTACAGAGAGGTCCTCCATCCCCTGAGGTGCTTGACTTTGATTCAGTGACACAGAATCTGAAATTAAACTGCTATAATTCATCGTTTTTTCAGGAGGTCAGTTTTGTTTTTTTCTGAGTATCTCACTAATGGTTGCTGCACTGTAGGGAAGGAAGCAGAAGCTTTTGGCATTGGCCATCTGAGGGTTTGCTGACAGGAATAATAAGGTAGCTCAGAGCCTGCTGAAATGCTGGGGGGGTAGTCAGCAAATCACTTCTGACTGCTTCAAGCTGAAGCCAAATGTTTCATATTTACATCATATTCATCTGTGGAGAATTAATCTGGTACTCCAGAAGGGTGGAAACTGCTTAAGAATCTGTTACACTGGGTCCCAAACTGCCAATACTGTGGATGTCACGCTTCCAGGAATAAAAGCATATGTGCTCATTTTTAATTCGGAGTCTCTAAATATGTCTTCTGCTGTGAGAATATTTCGCTAGTCTGTATAAACTTTTCTATTGCTATTTCTGTTGAGCAACATAGGGACAGACAGTGCTCTATATTTTTCTCAGTTGTATCCCATTGCTATAACTTTATTTTATTAGCCATGAGATGGTTCAGGTCAGATGTAGTCTCAGCAATTAACACATGTTGTATATTGAACTGGCAGTATAAGGCACATGAACGAAAAGATTTCACTCCAGCTTGAAAATCTTGGTCTGCTTCTCGTTGGCATCTAACCTGAGGAAAAAAATAAATACTGTGCTAAGGGAAACAACAGAATAGTGGACAGAGATCAAAGAACATCTGACAGAAGAAAAAATGGTGATTGTTTTGACAGCAGAAAAATCCCAGAAATTGTATCTTTTTCTAATTCTGGGCAAACCTAGAATTTACTACATTTTGCCGGTTGTCTTGCTCATGGCTCTTCTGAGTAGATCAGGACTGGCCACTGAAATCAAGTGCATTGTACTGACCATGCACACTAAAAGACAGGTCCAGGGAACTGAATCACTTAATCAGAGACAGACTCTTAGCTGAGGGCTGAAATTCCCATTGTGGCTAAAACCAGTTAAGGTAGATTTTGACTTGGGCCGAAATGGAGCCAATTTGAGTCCAAAATGTTAAATGGCAGGAAATGCTGACTTCTTGCCAAAGTTTTGTGCAAGAAAAACTAATTAGTCCTGCAGGGCTTGCCTTGTTAATTTTACTTAAAAGCTATTATGACCATAGACATGAGCACACGTAGATGTGTACGAAAATGATGCACAACTGCTGTTTGCCTCCTTAGTTAATAGTTTAATGGGAAAAACCAAGTAACCACGGTATCCAGTCTACTGTGGCTCTACATTGACTGAAAGAAAATGGAGAAATTATATAGAATAAGGAGAAAGTAGGGTTTTACTAATCCAGAATTGGTTTCATAATGGAGTCTTGCTGTAATCTGGCTTTTAGATGAATGGATTCTGTTTATATGCTCTCTGGGATAATAGTTGCTTTTGCTTTTGTAAAATGTGAGCCAGACTCTTGGGAATTTCTGAAAACTTTTCTTACATCCTTCAAATATTCTTTTAAGAATTTAGCACAGATGTTTGAGCAAATGAAAAGAGCATGTAGTTTTCATTAGGCTCATGACTTACCCTTAAGGGTGTTTAAGGGTCATCATCATGGATTTGTGCTGTGGTTCAAACCAATTTCCTTATGATAGATCTCGAAAACAGGATATGAGGTTTACAAACAGACATGTCAGGTGAGTGAGAAAGTTCTTTGATTTTTCAGGTTGATGGGAAATAGACATCTGAAGGAAATGGCAATATTTTGCATTACATTTTAAAATTATTTTGCACTGTTTTTTTATATAATGAGCTTACTCTAAGAGCTCAGTTCTGGAAAGATACAGTGCAGTTGAGTGCAGTGAAGTAGAATACAAACAAAATAAAACTGACACTGGGTTTGGATTAGGTATTTACTTCTTACCTCTCTGAATTTACAACCTATCATAGGGAGCAGAGATAGTATGCAATATTCTACAGTATATGAGGGTGCCATAGAAAGAGAGGTTTGAGAGTTAGAATTGAAAATTGTCATTGCCTGACAAATCCCCACAACTAATTTATACTGAGAGCTGGTGTCACTTACTGGGAGCTGCTGTTGCCTTCCCACCGTCCCTCCCTGCTCTCCAATACAGTTTTGCCAATGACTACAAAGGCTCTGGGCTCTGAGCTTGCTTAACAAAAAAACAAAAACCAAAAAAATTAAAAGAAAATTGTCAACTTAGTGAAGCAAAACTTGTCAACAGAAATCCAAGAAAATAAAAAAAAATTACCAAGAGTTGTTACACCGGCCAGTGTTTTGTTATCTATTAAGTAGCTGGCCTTCTGAAGGTCTGAGTAGCAGGAGCTGAGGCGGCGCCCACTCAGAGCTGCAGCATGCAATGTAAACTGGAGTGGTGGGGCTTACCACCACAGTGTGTTCCTTAGCCCTGCAGTGACGTCTGAGAAGCACAGCCACACGTCTGTGTCAGCTAATACTATTACAAGGCTCCAGAGTGGTAGAACAGCAGGCTGCCAGATACATTAAGTACCCCTATGGTATGCTTGGTTACTTGTCCTTCCTCTCCCCTCCACTTTTGCTTTCCAGCACCTATGCTTTAAAGGAGTTAATTTAAAAAGTGATTCAAATGCTAAGATCTGAATTTCTGAGACTGCTGCCTTTATTCAGAGTAGTCCTCAGTTTTTCCCTGTGTATGCAGAGATTATAGATTTAAACTCCCACACCATTCCAAGGATAATGACATAAACTCAGAGCATAAGTGTGGACTATCTAATTTTAGTCAGGTGGCAGTAAATTTTCCTGCATAAATGCAGCATGTGATCTTTCTCTGAGGAGAAAACAAGACAACTAAATATACTGCTCACAGTAACCTCTTTGCTAAAGCAGAACATCAGCTTCTACTTACAGAAGTTTTCATTTTCTTTAGCTTCAGTTTTTCTTCGTGAGTATAAATTGGTGGTTACAAATTATGCATACAGAGCAAAGACATGTCCAGGCAAAAAGGGCTGAAAAAATTGTTTCTTGTATTTTCCCCCGTCCCAGTCGCATTTTGTGAAATGATACTTGGCAATGGTAGACATTGACTTTTGTACCACCTTAACATGTATATTTATTCTTGTTAACTTTTCTTCACATGAGTACGGGCAACAACAGAGGATGGGAATGCACCAGTAAGTCTCAGGAAATCCTGCTGTAATTGTCTTTTCAATTAGAAAAAGAAGTGGCTGTCTAAGGCAAGACAAACACATCTGTACTTATCACAGCAAATATTATCCCAGGTATATGTATGCAAGACTATCAAGAATTATGGCTGACAAATATGTGTAACCTGTGGTGCCTGGGTTCAGTTTCTGTGCATTATAAAGTTGTATCACTTTTGAGTAATTTTGGAAGAGCTATATAACCAAAAGTGGTAGCCTGCTGTCTGCGTTCATACCTTACACCATTGACATCAATGAACTGCTCACAGAATAGAATAAGAATGAATAAAACTTGGTCCTTTTTGTACATGAGAATGAAAAAGATATTTTAAACAGATTGTGTAATTATCTTTGAAAAGGGATCCTTTCTTAGTCCAACTGAAGGATTATGATGTATTTTAGAGAGATTTTGGGGTACAGTGAATATCTGACAGATAAGGTGATTTCCTTGCTGTATTAAGCTGAGCAGAGGACTCAGAAGACATGAACACTGTAAGTGGCTGTAATCTGCTTTGATGGGTTTAGAAAGTCAACAGACAAAAATAATACAAGAGGTCATTAAACAGCAGTGTGCAAGGTTTGGTGTCATCAAGATGTCTGATGCCATGTGCTGGATGTCCTGAAGTATTCACTGAACCTAGGTCATGAAACCCAAGGTAGGATATTGACAACAGAGTAAAGCTTGTAAGATCTATGTGGAGAGGCTTAGACACACTATGAGATTATGTTTGTCGGCTGAAAGAGCAATGTCAAAGCCCGCACAAGCATAATTGAACATTTTGAAGCAGAATAGTGAATTCTCAGACCCTCAAAACATAATATTGAATACTGTGTTGGCTTCCTTATGCTGCAGAATATTTTTAAGACAGTTCTAGAACACCATTAAACTCTGTACTTGAAACTGAGCTGGACATTTTCTCAGAAAAGAAATTTTCTGCAGATTTTTGTCCAGTTGGTGCTTTCATATTAGTAACATAAAAGACACAAGCAGAATATCACAAAACCCATCAGACTTTGGTGATTATTTTTAGTTGAATGGCTATGCTTTCTCCTGTGCATACATGTCTCAAGATAAGCGGAGGATGATTTCGTTCTGAACTGGTCAACTGTGATCTCAGATTTCTGGGCAGACGACTGTAATGCACATTTTGACACAGGCTCTGTGTAGGAAAGGCATAGCCTTCCCTCCTTCCCTCTTGTTTTGGTCACAGAACAAATGGCAAGTACTGGATGAGGGATGTTCAGAGCATGACATCTCATGAAGCAGAGCCTAAATACAGCATAGAGCAAATGAAAATCCCTTTGAGGGGCTTGGGAAAATTGCCAGGTCAACAGAAGTTTCACATTTATACTCCAGGGATATATATATTTGTAAAATACAATGTTAATATCACAGGACATGTTAATACCACAGGAAAGTGCAGTTCTCCATACAAAGAGCACACATAGCTTTTTCCTGTATTGCAGAAGAGTGTGTATAGGGAAAAGACATGAGAAAGTTAAGAAATGAAGGTGCAGGACTAGAAACAGTTCTGCCACAGAGTGTCTGACCATGTCAAGGTCAGATCCAAACAGGTCAATAGAGAGTGTCCTATTAACTGCACTAGGTTGTTTTGGGGGTTTTTTTGGTTTGTTTGGGGTTTTTTTTGTTGTTTTTTTTAAGCCAATCATCAACTGGAAATTAAAATATTTTTCTATTCCTGTGAATGTATGGTTTCTGAACAAGTTACTCAGCAGCTATCAGGAGCTAAGAGACTTGCGTGACAAAAGCCACGTGAGTAGATAATAAGCAGATAAATCACGCCATGTTACAAGAAGGAGGAACAAGCGACTGAGTTTCTTTCTGTTCCTGTTGTTTTGCCTGCTTGCTTGAGATTGGTTACAGATCACATTTTGTCCAGTGTAGAGACTCCTCATAATTTGTCTTTATGTGTATTGAAAACTTCCACATACAAGTAAGCATAATAGAAAGAAAAGTATATATTAAAATAAAGAAGCAAACATAGCTACAGTGAAACTAATCACAAACCTGGGCAAAACAGAGTAATTAAGAAGCTTTATAGGTAGAAGGCAAGAAGGATAGTGAGACTAGTAGAGTTTTTAAGGAAATTTTAAACTACCAAATAAATTGAATAATAAATTGTGCATTTCCTTCTCAAAGTCTATTTGTGTACAACACAGTCTGAGGGTTTCCCCTCTTTGCTTGTGTATCCATACACCCTGGCAACCCTGAGAGAAGTTGGTGTAAATCTTCTCTAAAGTCTTGAAGGTATTTGTTGATACATTTAAATAAATTACTCTTGCCTTTTTGTACTCCTCTAAAAATTCATAGAGGACTCCTTGCAACGGAGATAAAACCCAGGACGCTAACACAAAACTCACGTCCATTCCTTTTGCTTATAAAGACCATGTCTGAGGATCTAGACCTGCTGCTCTGTGGTGTGGTGGGAAGCTGGCCGTAGAGTTGCTGACCTAAGGATGCTCATCCCAGAGTAGAAAGGAACCTACCTTTTCTTTCCATCCTTGCAGCAGAGTGAATCTTTTGACAGTAGCATCATTCCCAGTGAGCTTTGGTTGTGTGTCACACCTTGGAGGCTGGCGGTGGTCACTGTGATTTTAGAAATGTTCTCCAGGCTTTTCTCAGTTGCTCAGGGCAGTGTCTTAGGGGACAGGCTGGCCTGTGTTCAAGGCAACACATTTCTTCTTGTCTCACCCAGAGCCACCTTGTGATGAATTTAGGATCTCTGTGTATCTCTTTAATTTGCACATGTGGGGTACATTTTGATTGGACTGTGCAGATGTTGACTGCTCCTGGAAAATACCTGCCCGCATATTTCCATCTCCAAAAAACACACTGCAAATGAAAAATCACTCCTTTCTGAGACCCAAGCTGTATGATCCAAATCCACCACCAGGAGACAGCGGTTTGAGTACCTAAAATTTGCTCTCAACATTCATATATTTTGAGTATAAATTGTGCCTGCCGAGATGCCTGTCTTCTCTGAATTAAGCTGTATTTCAGGCTTCTAGGGCACTCTCTCAGAAGCACCACAGATTTTATGCACGTTAGTTTTTGTTTACCCGCTGTAAATGACAGATTAGCATTTAAATGCTTTTGTCGCAGTTATATCTGTTTTGGATGTCAAACCAAACAAGCCGTTATGTCTCCCTCAAAATAACACTTGCTGTTATTCAAAATGATTTCCTGCCATTTCTCCACTCTACAGGAGTGGCTGAGTAGGGAACATTTCACAGTACATATTGAATTCTAAAGTTCTTCTGAAATCTATCATTCATGGCAAATTAAGTCTAGCATGCACTGAGAAAGCAGTTGCATTCACTGAGGAGCCACAGAAGCATATGAGTAGCAGGGATTTGTCAGTATAGTTTTTCCCTATTTTTCCATCTCCTGATCCTTCATTTTTTCCTCTTTTTCTTCAGATTGCTTTGTCCTCCACTGGCCCAGTTTCTTGTCTTTCCTCCAGTGCAAGTCATCTTCTCTTTGTCTTTCTCCAAGAGTTTCCATACTCTTCTGGTTTTTCCTCCTAACCCTGTGCTGAATTTATTCTTTACATAACTTGTCATTTATATCTTGTACCCTCTATCTTGTCTAATTTATTTTCCTCCTGTCTCTACATCCTCTCTATCAGGTCAGTAGATAGTCAGAGTTTATCCAGTCATCTGATTTCTAGACTTTCCCCTGGTATAGAGGAGCAATTGGGTTGACTGAGGGTAACAGGAGTCCTCAGAAGGATCCCTATGTGACCTGTCCCCATCATGAAAGTACACGAACAGTCTAGCCTTGCTGGCTATCTTTCTGTGCAAGAGACAATCTCACAAATTTCTCTGAGTACCCTGTACTCAGAACAAGTAATTCTTGATCATTTTTACTTTTGCATGAAGGAAGTTGCTGTCTCATCATGCAGCCATTCCTCTGGCAACATCATACAATTTTAAAGCAACTACATGATATTTTTAATCAGTTCACAGCACTTTACATCAAACCTCCAGCATGAATTTGAGGAAGACTTGCTTAAAAAGAGCATGTGCTGGAGATGTGCATCTAAAATTGGGAAGAGGAGCACTGTGAGAAAGCCTGCAGCACCTCTTCACAAGAACCTCTGTAAGATCTGTGCGTGGTTCTTGCTCCTGCGAGTGTGTTGACCCTCTGACATTATGTGAGTTTGAAGGAACTGTGTAAATATCTAAGTGATATCAAAACTGAATCTACCCCAGCTGAGTTCAAGGCCAGGTTGGGTGAGGCTTTGAGCAACTTTGGTTTAGTGGAAGGAGTCCCTGTCCATGGCAGTGGGGTTGGAATTAGATGGTCTCTAAGGTCTCTTCCAACCCAAACTGTTCTATGATTCTATAATTGATTTGACACCAAGGAAGGTAGTGCTGTGCATTTTTTGTGATGTTTAATTGTCTTTAGAAAGACCTTTCAGAGTCAGACTGACTCAAAAAAAGACTTTATAAATGCACAGTATTACATTATTATTAGACAAATACCAGGTTTTATTAGGTAGATTAGAGACTCAAATACCATCCTAAGCCCATTTTAAATGCAGTTGCCCTCATTCCTCGGTACGTGCTATTCACACAAAGCCCCAGTCTCTCAAGTACAGGTTTGCTGAGGTTTTTTCAGGCTTTTTCCAAACTTGGCCCAAGTTTGCCTTTCCAAACAGACTGCTGTAGCTGGGGAGCACACAGTGGATGTCACTGCATCATGTCTCATTGCTGCATCCCCCAAGTGGAGGCTCTGCCCTGTGCAGTGGGTTCAGCATCACCGCTGGCCACCCCTGCCCTGAGCTGGGGCGCCTGGTGGTCCCCTCTGCGTGAGGAGATGCTGCAGCACACCCAAACAAGCCAGTGCCAGTGTGTGGGCAGGAGGGAGGATGCCACGCATAAAAGAGTAATGACAACGCCAACCCAGTTGTGGCACAACGTATTAGACACTCTGCCTTGACAGCCTGAAAGTGTTTCTGATGACTGCGGCTTCCCTCTGAAGGAGTGGCGGGCACACACGTCCTCCAGACGCGGGATTTCCCCACTCCCTCTCTATCCCTTCTCTCACCGAGAAGTGTATTCTCATTGAAATCTGTCATCCTTTTCAGAGAGAGACATTTTAAATCCCACTGGTGATATGGAGAGTGAACAGATCCAGCTGATCCCACTCTGCCAGCTAGTAACAGCCCACCCAGCAGCTGTGAATGCACAATAGTCCCAAAAACAAGCCCAGAAAAGAGCTCTGCTTTGCAAAATGTAGCAATAAGATGATAGGCTTGCAAGAACACTGGCCTTTTGCCCTGTTTTAAATACTTTGAGCTGTTGAAGATCCATATAATAATAAAATATATGTAAAAACATGATCTGAGCCTGACAGCCTTTGGACTGTGACCTGTGTCATTTTCAGCAGGAAATTTAAGTTGCCTTTTGGCTTTGAAGAAGCAGTGATAGGTTCTTAATCTTAGGCGGATGTATTACTGTCTGCTTCATATGTAAATAAATTCTTAATATGACAGGTCACAATCTGAAGTAATTAGACTTGAAAATATTTTACATTAGAAGCTTTGGGGATAAAAAACCCCAACCAGCTGAGGAGAAATCTTCGCTGAAGTAAGAGAAAAATAGCGTCATTTCTTGTATATTGCCAGCTCTTGCCCAAGCTCACAATCCTCATATCTGTGTGATGCCTAAAGCACTGCAGAGTCTTCAAAGGTTGTAATGCAGTGAGACATGCAGCCTGTCAGGTATACATACTTTATTTGAGATTAGAAAAATCCTTGCAAAATATTCAATACCTTTTTTCTTGTCAGAGAGGCAGTATGAAAATAATATACATCCATATGAATACCTATATATAAACATATGTATTTAATGTATAAATCCATATATAATATTTCTAAATATTTATAAATTTAGAATGTATAAATATTTAATCTAGAAACAAATTTATGTCGATATTGAGGACACAACATACTCAACACAAATGCAGGTAGAAATACTCATTTCGACTTTGGGATTGATGTAGCAAACCAAGAGCATTTATTTTAGGGGCAAAAAAAGCGAAGTTTCCTGCCTAGGATGCCTAGAACACCAACACTTAAGCAAACACCTGGCCCAGGGAGCCCTTAAACTTACAGCAGCTCTCCAGTTTGGCCTGGGGAGCCTTTGGGTGTCTTCCTGGGGCACTCGGTATGGGCACAGATGCTACACCAATATTACCCACAGGAGTTTAGCTTAGTTAGGCAGTTTCCTTGACACCATGATTTACATTATGTTGCAACCCTAGTGATTTAATTGAATGTCCCCTGTTTGCAGCACTGGCACAGATAAGCCTGAATGCCATCAGCCAGCTGTGTGTGCCTTTCCCTCTGCCTGCCATTCGGGAGGTGCCCAGCTCCCCATGACAGCGGGGTGGCCAGGACCCAGAATCCCAGCACTGTCAGTCACCCTGTTGGGGCAAGAAACACGTATTTCAGGCATTGCAGTACCTCGCTGAAGGCACTTCATTTCAGGATGAGGCCATCCAGCCTCTTTCTGGCAGTGGGTTTTCTGTACACATGGACTTCAGAGACTAGATGGGGTAAAGCTCCCTCTTCACCACTAGCAAACTGTGATGTTACAGCTAAATTAAGTTTGCAAGTTTTAAATATAATCCACATAGAAGGAGATTTCAGAGTTTACAACCAGCCTAGTAAATAATGCAGTAAAAGTGAAAGATATGTTTTTAGACAGTAATTGCATAATGCTCATAAAACAAATGCAATTTTCAGTATTTCTAAGTGCCACATACTCCTCTAGTCATTACTGAAGGATCTCTTCAGTAAATATCGACTCAGTTTTCTTGCTAAACTAGAGCTCTGTCAAGTCTTCTCTGTCTTCCTTAGCCACCTTCCAACCTGTTTTGCAAATGTGCTCATTTTCTCTTTGTATGCCACTGATGACTGCAATCCAATTTAGAAGGATATTTTCTATAAGGGAAAAAGTAATCCAATATACATTTATAAAAGGTCTGCAACCCAAGTGTATTTTTTTAAACTTAATTAAACCAAAGACATACATGTGCTTATAATTCATTTCCCAATTTCTGCTCTAAGTATATTTGACTCCTTTAAGATAACTGTATAAATTATCTTTCTGCAAATTCATAAGAACGCTTTAAGAGCAGAGTTAAAACAAGCACTATAAAAATAAAGGACTGTACTAGGGTATTGTAAAATTTATTTGTAAAAAAAGTTTGAATTGCAACATGCAACTATTCATTATTTTGTCATTGTTTGAGGTTCATGATATCAAGGACATTGAGTCATTAGATTTATTTGGGCTTCATTTAGATGTATTTTGCGGCAGGCATGGAAGCAATTAGAGTTGCAAAATAAGTGAGCTATCACTAGCCAGTATTTTACCCGGCTGGGGAGCAGGCAGTCACATGGGGACTGATTCCAGCCAGCCTAGGTCAGAGGAGTGAAGGGCATTCCTTCCTCACCTGCAGCTCCCGACTGGGAGGTCACAGCAGCGAGGTCCAAAGGGCCGATAGCTTTGCCTGCAGGTCAGGAGCTGGGCCAATGCAAAAGCAGGGGGTTTTCCCCATTTTTTTTATATCATGGGCCAAGGGACCTGCGTGGGGTCAACTCACAACCACAGTGTCTTTGACAGCTCATGGAGGCTGAATATTTTGACCTTCCTCCAGCTGTCTCTAAGCCTTGGTATAAAAGACATTGAAAGTCTCTCTCCTCCAGGCTTTTACAGATAGAGCTAGAAAATATGGACCTGACTCAGTCTCTGTGCAAAGCATTTCATGAGGTGTAGCATCTTCTGATGCCACTTCACCAGATATTTGAGCAAGTGCAGACTTATATTTTTGGCCAGTCTCCTTCCTGCTATGAGATACATGTTCAACATACGCAACAGGTGAGTTTCAGAGGACCCAAAGATTTAAGTAATAGAGGAAAAAAAGTGTAGAGGAAAGAAAAAAACTGATAAATTTTCTATGTTACAATTATTTGTATTCACCAGAATTCTTTACAGCTAGCCATGTTAAAACATTCATTAATGAAACTTTACAGTGACTTAAGTGCTATAGTATCACCAGACTTAGCCAAAACTTTGGAAAGGAGAAATGGGAAACACGGAATGTCAGAGCTCTTTCAGATGTTGTTTTTCATGGTGTTTCAGTAGAAATGTATTAAACATGGTCATTCCTCTTTTTAATATATCTTTCAGATTCAGTGGAAAGAGGAATTCTGTAAATTTTGTAAAAAATAAAAATTACTGAAGTGCCAAGAAATTCTGCAAAAACTGACAAAAATATTAAGAATTGCATAGTATGGCAGAAGATTATGAAAGGAGAAAAAATAGATTAACCTGCTTCCTCCAGTTTTAAGTAACATCAGTCTCCAAATCTGCTTAAATGTTTAGGGAAGTTATCAAAATCCTTTCAGTATCACATTTCTGTTTCTTAGGTCTCATTGCCATCTCTGAGTGCAAAATCCCACCTGCTATCTAAAAATCAATGGCTGGTTTTGGATGACCCTTTAATGTCAAGTTCAGTGGGTCTGTATTTCTAACTGGAAAGACAACTCAATATTTATGACCTTTTAAATTTTGTTTTTTAAAACAAACTCTTACTATGGACCCAGGAGATGAGAGCTTTCAGGGAAGAAAAGAAAACCCAAGTAGCACAGAAGTGTGTAAAGGGTAAAGTAAAAAAAAAAAAAAAAAAATTAGAAAATGTCCTTCAAACTTGGCCAGCAGGCAGTGTATGCATCACATCCATAATGCACATCAGCTTAGGCTTGAATGTGCATTCGATACCAGGTTTGTCTGAAGCGCTTTGAATGGAAGCTCAGCCCTGCAGGAGTCGTGGGTTTAGTGGAACCATATGAGAGGTGAGATGTGAGTCCATACTTTCAGTTAGCCCAACATGTGGCACATATGGGCCAGCTGTGTCTTGTACACCACGTATCTCCTAATGGCTTCAGACAGTGCAGAATACCTGACATTGGATTCAGTGGATTGTTCCCAGACAGCTCCAATCCCCAGGTTTCCCGGCACAAGGGAAGTAGGACTGCTGTGTGCATCCCTGTAGCCACGCATTGGGCTTGGTGCAGTGCTGAAGCAGAGGCTTGTGTTGGTGAGCACCATTCCCCATCTCCCACTCAGACCCTCGTGCTGAGAAACACTGCAAGTATGCTACAAAATCTGACCCAAAGCTTCCTCAAGCCCTAGAAAAACCTTCACCTTTGCTCTGGTGGAATTTGAATCAAACCTGTGATCTCCTATGAGCTTATGTTGACATTATATTTTACTGTCTCTAATGACCAAGAAGTAACATGACTGAATCTGCAATGAAGCTCTATTCTTGGTGACTACTGCATTTCCCCAAATATACATGAATGGTAGTTTTCTAAGTACACATAAGGAACTTAATTTTCATTCTAAAAACTTTCCAGGTTTTTCTTGCAATACATCATGGCAGGCAAAGTATTTTAGGTCAGTCACTTTACCTTGTCTTGGTGTAAACAGTAGTATCAGATGCCATAAAAGAAAGACACGGTTAGTTCTGATAGATGGATAAATATAGTCCTGATTTCCATGTAGGTAGTTTTAAAAAACCAAGCTGTGGACCTAGCTTTCCAGATAAATAGAGGACAATAGAAAGGGTAATTATCATGATTATGTTGTAGGCATAATTGCTGAAAATGCAAATGACCGCTGAGATGTATAATTGGCCTCTCGATAATTCAGCTATTATTACTGTATATGAAATTGCATCCATTACATAAAATTACATGTAAGTTTCTCATAGTTGAGCTTTTAATCCTGCATATGCTGTCTGCTAATATTTCACAGAATCACAGAATCATAGAACCATGGAATGGTTTGGGTTGGAAGGGACCTTAAAGATCATCCAGTTCTACCCCCCATGCCATTAGCAGGAATACCTTTCACTAGACCATGTTGCTCAGAGCTCCATCCAGCCTGGCTCTGAAGAATTCCTCTGTGTGAAGCATTCAAGCTTTTTTACTTAAATCCCTTTAACTTCACCTTTAAATGATTGGCATTGTTTGCTGAAGTGGTGCTTTTGAAACACATAAATTGTATTGTGTAGTACCAAGCTGGAGTGGCAGACTGTACTCCCATGCCTACTTTGCAGTTACGGATGCAGGAGTTTGCTCTGGGCACTGAACTGCCTCTCACAACAAAACCATTTTTAAGACTACACCCAGCTCTCTGTAATCCACACACAGATCCAGGGAGCTCCTTCGTATTGCACTTTCAAGGAATGAACCAAAGAATGGAGACTCATAAGGGGAGTTCAGGGTAATCCTGAAGCTGAGTTCCATACAAAGTTGCCACGTTTTCACAATTGTTTGCAAACCTTATGATATTCAATGTGAAAAGCTCAGAAACAAGTGATACAAAGTTGAGTTGATAACAAGTTAAAATCTGTGCTGTAATTTTTAAGTGATATTCTAGCTGTCATGTTTGTGGGAAGAAACTTAAATGGATGGCCCAAATGCACCGAAGTCAGAAGGCTAATCCATTTTCTTTAAATCATGTCATCATTTTCTTTTTAAATCCATCTTACGTTTTCTGGAAGGGCTTACGGATGACTTGCAAGTTGATTTAATTAACTGGGGAAAAAAAGTGTCTGTTCTAAACCCAGATATGGGCAGAAAAATATGATGCTGATGATACCAGACATGTTTAAGTTCTGTTATGTGTCTTGCATCCCATATTCTGAGTGGGGCTTGTCTGCTCCTTTAGGTAGGTTACATTTTTTACTGAAATAGGCTTGACCATGGAATTACAACCATGAATGTCTGGAGAGTTCTCACCCCAGTGGGTTCCAGGCTTCTTCTGAGTAACCCTGAGCAAGGGGAAAGTCTTTGGGGAGAGGAAATGGAACATTGTACAGCTTCTGAGACAGTATCTGAGGGACATAATTTCAGGTTTCCTGTGGGAATGAGAAGTGTACACAGCAAGAACTGAAACAAATATGATCTGATATCTGCTGAGTTTCTTTGAGTCATTTTTCTCTGGTTAGTCATTTTAGAAGAAGTTTGAGAGGTTTGGGAACTTTGCTTTCTTCCCAGTGTTAACCCCACATTTCCCTGTCTGCAGATTGAAGCAACCTTTGGTGGGCTGAGATGAGTGCTTACCATCCTGTTTCTCATGTCAGTGTGACAACACAGGACTAGCCTAAATGTCCTTAGCTTGCTTGTTTATTGTAAACCTGCCAGCTCAGGTTCCAGTGGCAACACGGTGGCTCATGTTTCGCAGTGCACGAGACTGGCACACACCTGAGAAATGTGGTTCTTGGAGAAAGGCAAATCTCCCTGCTCTTGCTGCTGAGCTGAGAACTCCTCTGGACTGAAAAGTTAATGCCTCTTAGACCTGTGGGGCCATGGAGGGACCTCATGGGCATTCCACATGCTGACTTTTTTGAGAAGTATTTCCCTCCTCCTGTCATTCAGGCCTGACATGTTTTACTTCTACCAATTTTATGTCCATTTTCTTCTTTGGAACAGAAGCATTCAGAAGTGCCACACTGGGATATCTGTTTTCTTCTTTCCATTTCACTGAACGAATCTTACTAGCAATTTACAAACATGGAGAAAGAGATTTGCATTTACATCAAGACAGTTTTACCTGGCATCCCTCTGATAAGGCAGCCTCACAGGGCCTGGAAACAGACAGACAGGAATCCTTAATGCTGCTGTAGTGGCAGAAAGTGATGAGAATTAGACTTGTTTTGTTCAGATTGTGATCTTGTAGAACTGAACTTTTTCTGTGCATTGTTTCTCCTTTCAGTGATTTCCAAGCTTGGAAAAACCATTTCAGATATAAACCACTTAAAGCTTATTATTGTTCTGAAAAGCACTTGAAGTCTTTCAAGAATAAATTTGTATAACATTAGCTCAGAATGATTTACATGACAAAAAAAGACTTTTACACAGTAAATTGTTCGTAGAAAAGCCACAGTAAAAATAAAGCTGATTAGTGCCATTAAATTAAACAGTAGTAACCTGCTTTTCCTTCCCCCCCGCTTTTTTTGCCAATAAAAGCTTCAGTTTATTGCAATATTTGTTAATTAAAATGTAAATATTCCCTGTCTGATCCTATTAAGAATATTTTGGATACAAGATACAGCAAGCCTAAAACTGCTAATTTAATGGAAAATAAATTAATGAAAAAGTATAAATGTAAACATTTCTCTTTTAAAGGTATTATTGTCCTGACCAAAGATGTAGTTGAAAGAGGCACTACCTCAGAGATATGCTATATGAATATATTAGGAGTCTTCTCATAGGTAACATTATTATATTGTACTTTTTGGCTATGCCTGTCTGACTGCAAGGCATGCAGCTAAAAGGTAACTTTGGGAGGGCACTTATCTGCAATACTGCACTGAAGTACCACAATGACCAAAAAAGTACATTTTTAATCTGATTTACTGCTTAACGGAACCAAAAAACCCCTGTAGATTACCTTATGGACCTTAGATCTGTGCAGGACTAAAATGGGTTAAATGCAAACCCAGGCTATCTTTAAATTAACCAGATTAGAAAAGAATCACATCAGTGCTCAAATTCTCAGTACTCAAGTTTCTTCAAGGTTCTTGAAGGGATTTTGTGCACAGTTCCAGGACCAGAGGCGATGGGCACACACTGAAACACAGGAAATGCTTTTTCACTTTGCAAGTGACTAGGAGCTGGCACAGTTTCCCCAGGGAGGTTGTGGAGTCTCCATCCCTGGAGATACTCAAAATCCATCTGGACATGATCCTGGACGACTGGCCCTGCTTGAGCAGGTGGGTCGCACCAGATCATCTCTAGAGGTTCCTTCCCACCTCAGCCATTCTGTGATTCTTTGTTTCTGTGCTTTTGGTGCTATTCTCCAAAAGCCATTTCGGGTTTATCTGCACAGTTCTTGGTCTGTGCAGTCAGGATTTAAGGGAACTGTGTGTTTGCTCATTCTGTCAGATGGCAGGAAGAAAGGATGGTGGGCTCTTAGGCTTCTCTCCTCCTTCTTTTCTGATAGCTCATGAGATTGGAAAGGATTTTCCCAGGGAACAGAGTCATCATATCCAAGGCCCCACTGAGCCTAGTAAAGCCCTTTGGAATCACTGGCTCCAGGAGGCTTCGTATCTACCTCACAGGAAAGGCAAATATATCTATGCGGTTAAGATAGCATTTCCAACACTGAGGGTGGAGAAAACAGAGAGGGGGAGAAGGGATGGAATTATCATCTGTATTTATGGTTGTTTTTCCCTTTTGATGAAAGCTATCTCTCATTTGATTATTCCTGTATTTGTCTTGGAGGTATCCTCTTGCAGCTCTGCACTTGATGGCCAGCTGGCTCCCAGGGAAGAGACTTTCCCACACACAGCTCATGTCTCAAATGACTCTTTTCCCATTCTCGTTGTAGGCTTCTTCCAGTTATCATCATTTGCTTCTGCTGAGTGGGTTTTTATTTTATTTTTCACCTTCCTTGATGTTGTGAGTAGTCTCACAGTCAGGGACAAGCCGGAATGGCTGCCAATAGTGTAAGAAACACCTCCAGAGATAATGAGACACCAGAAATATGAAAAGCCTGTAATGAAACTTCCCAAGCACCAGCCAGATGGGAATTTTTAATTTTCTGACCTAGGAGAGAGTGGGAGATCATGATTAATAGTACCTTTCTGTATTAAAATGGAGATACACGTGCTCTAAAGTGAGAGAAGACACTTCAACCAATCTTCCCTAGTTTGATCCCTATGTGGGAAGGAGAATTTATGTGCCAGTTTGGTTTGGCTCTGCACTCTTGCAATAACCCAGTGATTTTTACTCCCCTGTTTTTTCATTCAGATGGGCTGCTGTTCAGGACATGGAGATGGTTGTTCATGGCAGAAGTAGAGCTGCACGTGGGAACCTGTTACGGTGCAAACTCTGCTAGTACTGCTTTTGTTGCTCTAGACAGCTGAGTTGCTGAGAGTACCTTTGCACCAAAGCATGCTGTGTTCAAAGCTGAGAGGAGTTTTCCTGTGGTCTTTCCCTGCACAGAAACCAGCTTTAGTTAGGGATGAACTACTTCACATTTTCAGATGAGTATTTCTGTGCTTGAATATACAAATAATTTAAAATAAGTAACAGGTCCAGCAACTTAGGGAGATATGTGAATTACATTATATTATTTCAGGAGTTTACACTTAAAACTGTTCCTTTCACTGTTAAATATATTTAACTTTTCAGTTAAGTTTGTCAGGTTCTGACCACTGTACTTCATTGTCAGAGAGCACTTCTAAGGACCAGCCTCCCTTTCATGACTTTTTAAAATGTGTAGGAATCAGTACTCAGAGCTTAGGAATAGCAAGTTCCATTCCTGGAGTAAAATTGCAATAAAATCTTGGAATCATTTGTCATTTTTTTTTCAGGCACATGTCATGTAATCTCTCTTTCTTGTTGGTTCTCAAGGGGTGGATTTTGTTTTGCCTAAGATTCTCTCAATGCAAACTGGCAGAATATATCAAGTGTCACTTTCTGTTATTACTCAAACTAGTGCTCACTAAGTAGAAAGTCCCACTTTAAATGGCATTTTCAAGCATGATAAGGCCTTTATTTCCATTTTCAGTCCAGCTATGTAAATCAATTTTTGTCTGACTAGTGATAAATATGTCTGGCTTGATTCTGTAGAAGAGCAAAGGTGTTCTATTCTGAAATGGTGCTGTTTGGGAAGTGTAGAAGTCAGCCATGCTGCACAGCAACCTCAGTGTAAACCATTTTAACATCCCATCCTTTCAGTTTTTTTTCTTCAACACCCACTCATTTTGCACAGATGGAGAGATGTGACAGAGCATGGAATTAAGAAACCAAAAGCTTTTTTGTTAAATTTTTAATCCACTCCTCCCACACGTTTATAGTTCCTTGATTTACAGTTTAATTCAAAATGAATGAACTATCAGTCTTTACTAGCAAGCGTCTGTTCATAGCATGTGCTAGCTACTAGCCACATGTTTGACCCTTTAATATTTATTTCATTATGCCCTAAACAGACAGGCTTACAGCAAACAGTAATTATCACCAGACCACCATAGCTTTCAGGCATTACTCTAGAGGCAAGCTTTGGGCAGCAACACTCTTCTTTCAATCACTGGTAGCACCATCTATACTTGAAATAATCACTGTTTCCTAATAAACAAGAAGAAATACTTTCTAAGAGAATGTCTTTGCCCATATTCTGAAATGCTGAATAAATAGGATAAAACAGACTAAAACAGAATTAAAAGACAATATGGACAGCTGTTTATAAGTGATGGATAATTATACCTCACATCTCTTCTACCTGAATCTGTCTTGCCCTACACAGGAAGGGGACTTAGAAGCATCTCAAGCTACTTCTCTCACACTAACCCAAGTTAATGTCAATCATTTCTTGCAAAAAGTAACATACTGACTAAACAGAACTTTTTCATCAGAGATGAAGTAGAGGAGCAAGGAGGATTCAGAGGACAAATAAGTAACAGTATTCATGCTTCTAACAACAAAAAAAAAAAAAAAAAAGAAAAAAGAAAATCCAAAAAAAACTATTATAATTTCCTGACCAGTTGTCACCTCCTTTCAAGTCCTTTAATGACTTACAGAAGATGCTCTTGGGCTTTTAGTGCTAGCTGCTGTTCCTCTCCTCTGCGCCAACTGTGGAGGTTCTGCAGCAGCAGGAGCTGGGGCAGGAAGGACTTGGCCAAGTGTCTCAGTGGTCTCTCAGACTTCTTTCAGCACTTTGGGTGAAATCATTTTGCAGAGCAAACCAGAGGTATATGACTTTCTGGGTTTTCTTCTATTTCTCAGTGGCAGGGACATGAAGAATATATACTTGTGATACTGAGATATGTACTCTCCTCTTGGGGTTGCTCCTTTTTTTCTGATGTATAAAATAACACCAAGACTCTCTTACACACCTTTAATTTCCTGAATTATTCCCTTTTTTTTCTGAGCCCAGTTGCATTTGTGTAAGTTCAGTGTAAGGACTTTGAAGTAAAACTGGTTCTACTTCTCATTTATACAGAAATACCTAGTATAAAAAAACAGGCAGGAAGTTTTGTTTCTTTTGCAAGTTTTAAACTTAAAGGTAAGATCATTCTTCTTTATAGAACTCCCTGTAAGAAAATCCTGGGAGAATTTCAAAGCATATGCCGCTCTCATCTGTGATCCTAAAGGGCTCACTTCTGCCCAGAGAGTGTGAACTTCAGTCATAAAAGATCATGGATCTATTGAATATGTGATAGAAATCTTTATTTCTCCGGGTTTTTTCTGCTGGAAACTTTCCTGGTGTTCCCTGCTGCTGAACTTTAGGTGACACTTCAGCTAGTTCCTTGAAAAGTCTTGTCTAGATTTTCATTCCATCACGGTGACATGAACTCTGATCCTTCACAGCTTATTTTGGCCCTTTTTCCTTAAGTTGGCTGAGCTAAGATAGTATGTGGCACAGGAACTTAACAAGCATGAGATGGATGCTGACAGGCAGGGCAGGATGTAGCAGTGACAGCAAGAGAATAAGGATTTAGAAGTGTCAGCCTGAAGGAGTAGTACTAATATATGTTTAATCCAAGCAGGGTGCTCTTTTATTAGTAATTCTCTGAATTCCCACAGGACTGATATCTCCTTGTCCAACTCATTGTGGTGAATGTGACTACACAGCTAAGAGGTATTAGATAAATTATCAGCAAGTAAAGTAGCTTGGTTGCATTTAATCTGTACAGAAATTAGAAACCTATTTTGAGAATAGTTTCCATGCTGCAGCATGGAATATTAGCAAGACAAATTGAGCAAAGTGCCACTTTATCATCCAAGTAGGTGTAATCCCCTAGTTTTGCATCTACCTTAGCAGAGGGCTACCCCCCTCTTTGTGTGTTTGCCCCACATTAAGGCCAAGGAGTGGCAGAAGGATTTCGTGCTCCTGGTTTATCTCCTGACAGCAGTAACACTGTCTCAAGGGTCATCCAGGAGTTCCAATTAAGAAATAACAGCAAGTGTCTAAACGTTGGTCCCTTTCAATTTATTTGAGCATTGTAGAACTGTCTCCACACTAGGAATTCAGTATTAAATAGTGCAAGGCAGAGGGAATGAAGCCTCTCTGCATGAGGCTTAGTTGCAGGACTGTCCTCAGGGCTCCCAGTGCTGCAGGAGGGGTCCAGGTACAGTGTGGCCTTCTGGGGAAGGGACACCTCAAACTCTTGGTGTCTGCACAGCCCCCTAAGACTAAAGACTATCACTGTAGCCCTGACCTCTTCAGGGTCAGAGTCAAATATTAAGTATTTCTGTTTTCCACTTGATGTGGTTCCTGCTGCAAATTCATCTTTGCTTCAAGCCTGGAAAATCAGATGACATGATCTCCCACATATTAGCTGAGTATTTGTCTCTTCATCTTCCCTTTGGGCTTGCCAAGGCTAATGTTGTTCTTTGTCAGGAAGTTTTATCTGGCTCCTACTCTAAATTTCCTTTCTTAGCTGCATGCCATGATTTCTAGTGTCACTCTGAGAAAATTCATCTCCAGAGTCATATATTTATAAAGTACTACAGAGTTCCCCACTCAGCCTGCTTTTAGCCAGCTCCATGTTTAACTCCTCTGGTCTTTCCTTGTGAGTCAGCGCTTTCCATCCTTCTCTTCAAATGCCACTCTGTTGCACTGAGTGTTTCTGACAGTGAGCAAAGCTCAGTGCCACCTTGCTGGGACAGCCTTACCAGGTGGTTACATAAAGGGAACAGCACAGGGAGCACCAGGCCACCTCCCTTTTCCCTACTGTGAATCCTGTGTACCCTTAAACACAGTTCTGCTGCAATTCTGCATTGCAAAATCATGTCTGAGCTACCATCCATGGCATTTGCAGGCCCCTTGGCATTCCTGCCTGCCTGACTTTTCCTCCTGCTGGGTCTTAGGGTCTTTCTAAAGGAAGAAGTGCCTGCCAGTGTAGCTAAGGAGAATGCAGAGCCCAGCAGAGCCCACCCTGCAGGGCTTCATGGTGGACTGGTGGCAGAGCTGATGCATGGCCCCATCCTCACTCAGTCCAGTGCACAGCACAGCTGCATCCAGCGACACCAGCATAATTTCCCTTGGGAACAGATTTTCTGGAATAAAAATGACTTGACCTAAGAGTAAAGAAATCCTTTTTATCCCAGACTGGAATGTCTGTACAAGGGACATATCCTTGTACATGTACGGGCAGCTTTTCACATGCAGACAAGCCATAAAATACATTCCCGTTCCTGTATGGCTCTGCACTTTCCCTCAGTAAATCAAAGTTCACCATCATTTTGTTCATGTTCTTAATTGTTATAGACCCCTTTGTGTTATTTTATTATCAACACTTGGATACTCAACTCATCTCTGTTTTGCATTATGTGGAAATTTCATTACTACAAGTATTTCCTTCCCTAATGGAGGTACTTAGTAATACCCATGTCTTGCTCTGATTCCTGTGATCCTCAGTAGACACATTCTCACTACTGCATTGTCATTCATCACCACCTTTGTTTATGTTTTCAGCCAGTTTTCAATCCTCATAATAATGTTTATATCCATGGTAATTTGTATTACCATAGAAAATTAAGATTTGTTTTGAGAGACTCTCCAAAATGCCTCACTAAAATTCAAATAGCATATGCCATACTGCCTTCATTCATTATTTTATTAATCTACCTGATAAAATAATAAAGTCTGCACAAGACTTTCTTTTCATAATTGCATGCTACATCTTTCTTAAGGTTCCTCCGTCCTCTAAATAAAGACTTCTTTTTCCTTGTAAAATTACTTCTATTACTGTACAATCAGTTGATCTAATCTTAAGTAGCATAAGGAGTCATTTCTCAGGTAATGCTTGCTTCAACCAGTGTAATCCAGTATAATCCCAGCTGACAGGCTCTGTGCCTTAAAGGAGTCTGCTGTAGTGTTCAGGCTCAGATGCAGGTGCTCTTCATGTGTAAGACGGGTAAGATGGGAGGGACTGTCTAAAACTGGCACCTCTGACAAACCAGCCTGCCTTTACCATTACATTTTTTAAGGACTCTCGATTACGTGTCGCCATTAGGGTGAATGAAATGTTGAGAGGATGTCTGTGAAATTGTCTCAGAGTCAGCCTTCTGTTCTGTCAAACATCCACTGATCCCTAACCTTCTGTAAGGAAAAGCTACAATGCTCTTTCTACATTTACACAATTAAACTGAAAATCTGGGAAATGTGGGGTTTAATTCCATTTTCCCGTAAAAAGTTTTCTGCACTCATGCAGAACACTAATATTGACTTGTTTGTGTTTCTTAACTATCCTGAGAATGGAAGTTATTTTCAAAAGAAAACAAGGCAGAATGAAGCAGAAATCTTGAGACTCTGGTGTCTGTCTCCTACTGTAGGAAGCAGTAAGTAAAAGAATTTGTTGCCTCATAGTCAGAGGTCCACTGTAAAGGGTATTTTTTCTAAAATAGGGATGAAATCCTTTGGAAGTATCATCTCTACCTATAGAGAAGCCTAGACAACTAAGTGCTTGCTCTTCAGAGAGCTAATATTATGTGAAATGGATTAACATAATTTTTCCCCAGCTCTGGCTCCTTCAGCTGCTTGTGATCTCACAGACCTGGAACACATTTACAAGGAAAAATATGGGCAAACTCAAGTCATACAGTTTCATTGTAGATAAGACAGACTGACTTGGCAGTGCCACTGTTCACAGTGTGATTGAAAGTATTCTCATATGGTAATGTCCATAAACAATGTATTGGAAACTAGATCTGAAATTTAGATTTGAGCTTTTTTTCTTGTACACGTGGTGAATACAAAGTTGTGGCATTGGGTAGGAGAAAGAACACAAAATTGATCATGTTTTTTTAAAAGTCATTGCTAGAAATACCAATTTCAGCCTTTTCCAGCCTGTCACCTAAATCTTCCTTCATTTTGACCATTCTTTCTGTGTGATCTACCCTCAGATCTGTCCTCAATAGTGAAGAAATAGTTTTCATAAAGGGGATATTAATGGATACCAAACTATTGTAGAAATCTATAGGATTAATAGTTACCTAAAACTCAAACCGAGCATGATTGTGAGCATTACAGTAGATACCGGAAGACATAATAGTCATTCACTGTCTTGAATACCATTTCTATCGGTGTGCAGAAAAATAAGAGTGCAAATAATTTGATTGTTAAAGGAATCTGTGAATCTAATTAATTATTCAGAGTGTGCTATGAAAAATTGATTTAATTGTGCCATGGATTGCCATGTTGATCAGGTGTTTGAGTGACATTGTGGGTAGCGATGGTTTTTAACTTGTCAGTCTGCCATTCTGATGATGTACAGAAATTTGCAGGAGCAACAGTTACCTTTGCAGAGGAGCTTACTTGGAAGGAGGTGTTTTATAGCTCTAGCCGCTAAGAGGGCACCCAAAACTGAAAGGAGGGTTGGATTGAATTGTTGTGAGGGTTTTCTCATGGTGCTAGTGACTCACTCAGATTTTTAAAAGTACTTCTTTTTTTTTTTTTAGTGAATCATGATAATGTATTTTATCATTCAAAACATTCAAGAAATTCGTTAATTCTCCTTTTCTAAAATGGAAAAATTTGTGTCAGTACTTTCAAGTGTGAAAATTTTCATTAAAGAATTAACTCTGTGTGTGTAGATCCTGGTTCAAATACATTTAACAGAATCCCCACTCCAATACCAAAATAGTAAACACTTCGCAAAGAGAAGATGAAGCAGTCCAGGCTACTAAATCGTCTGCAGTGTGAGAGAATCACATTGTGCAAGAGAATGAAAGGACAGATTTTTGCTGTGGTACCAGTAAAAACTGTCAGTAACTGAATTTTTTGTCCTCTCTTTCCTAGAACATCTTTCTCGTGGAAGTATCAACATTTTAGCATTCTATAGGTTATTTTTGTCAGTCTGTTTCCATTAAATGTACATAAGAAAGCAGTGAAAAAGCAGAGAAATTGAGGTAATGCTTGAAGCTAGTTTGATTCTCTTAAATGGGCTGACAGTTTTGCTGTGGGAAGGAAAGGATTTCAAATTCATCAGAGAATTTGAAAACTTGTTTGAAATCTCTTTGATTTTGTTTTTGTACTTTGTCTTTTCTTCTGTTTGATTTTTTTGTTTCTGTTTTTTCTTTTTTTGTTAATGAAGCTCCTATTCCAATCTAACATGACATTTTCAATCCTTGGATTAGAAGCAAATGAGAGGAAATAGGTGTGCGTAGGCTTTTTTCCTAGCTGTAAGATAAAAGCCACTGGCCACCTTGCCCAGTTGGTGTGTGTATGCGTCAGCAAGGGCATCACATGCTAGGGCTGTTTCACAAATGTCTTAGACACAGAAATAGCCAGCAGGTCACTGAAGGACTTCACCAGTGGCAGATCACTTAATCAGACTTTACAAGTCGGCTGCAGAACCAATCCCTTCCCTGCTGCCCCAGCAGCTCCTGCCTCCACAGGCGCAGTCTCGGGGCTGGCTTATCCAAGGATTGAGCAACTCAGCCAACACATAACAAAGATTAACAGCGTGGAGGAGAACCCTTGTAGATTACGAGGCTTTGGAGTTTGCACAGCTGTGATGTGCATGCCTTTCCATCAGTCTTGTGTCCTTTGTGATTTTATGGGCTTTTTCCTCATGCAATCCAGAAAATGTTCAAGATATTCCTCAGAAATGTTTAAGCTGGGACTTGGGTCTTGTTTACTTCATTAGAGAAGCTCATTACAACAGGAAATGTCATGGAAAAATAGATTGAATGCCTGAATAATCCACAGGGTTAACCATAATTTGGTTGTGACCTACTGTAATTATCCTACAGGAAGCTTGTGAAGTCTTGCTCTTGTAAGATAAAGCTGAAGATCAGATGGACTGACTGCTGCAGTTTTGCACTTAGAAAAGTAATGTGGCAATGTACAGTCGTGCTATAGCTTATTGTTAGTGTGATGTTTTATTTAGTTTGGTGGACATATGTATTTGACTGTAGCAGTGTGACAGTATCCACATGTACTTGAAGATGCTCTGCGTACAATAATTCTGAGAAATTTTCCTGTCTCTGTCAGAACAAGGAGGAGGAACAATTGGATTCACACAGATTCAGAAGTTTTTTTGCAGTGAATTATTTTTGTACACAATAGTGTTCTATTATCCACATTACTTTTCACATACATAATTCATATTTTTTGCATAGTAAATGCATTTCATCCCTGGATCAACTCCCACTTTCGTGATGTCTGTTATCCTATCCTATCCACTGGGAGCTGGAAACTCCAGAGCTATTTGTTGTAGTCTTTGCAGCTGCCCACTACATCTCAATATATTCCTGTATAAGGCTATCGCAAGCTCAAATCCACTGTTCCACTCTGTTACAGAGCACAGAGGGACAAGTAAGACCCAGTGATGAGTGAGCCACGTCCAGATCTCCTGCAGCATGAGGAGTAGTTTCACAGATAGACCTTTTCATCATGTCTCTTGGTTTTCCACTTGGTAAATCAGAAGTAACTCCACTGATGCACAGTTTGAAGAGACAATCAGACAAATCAAGTGTCATTTCTGAAGTTCTGAACCAGAAAGAAATGCATAAAGAAAACAACTTCTTTCTGAACAAAAAGTAAGAAAAACAAGTGAATGAAAGCCGCAATATTGCATTGCTTTTTTATCTTGAAGCAATGTAATATTGGTGATACATCATTATCAAAATTTATTCAGTTATGCATTACTATAATTTTATATGTTTTATAGTTTATGTACCATTTATCATTATGTATAATTTGACTATATTTTGATAGAATTAGAAAGCCCACATAAAATAATTGGGCTTTGATGATTTGAAATGAAAGAGTTTTACCTATTTTATCCACTTAAGGATAAAAAATAGAATGATGCACAACAGCCAACAATTTTATTCGCATTGATATAAGCCTGTCAACTCATCCATGAAAATGAATTTTGTAATAAAGACTGTACATTTTTGGACCCATCCAAGCAAATGTTCCTGTATTCCCTATCAATAAATAACATTGAAATTCACTATGCTAATGATGAGACCTAAGGCATATAACTAGGAAACTCGCTTTCAAGATCCATTCAGGTAAACCTTAAAGAAAAAAAAGCAAACCCTTTTTGTGTTCTGCAGTAGCATTAGCAATCTCTTTATTTAGCTTTACCCAGAAATTCTCCTTCATCAAAGGAGGCTCATGGAATTTAAAAAAAAACAAAGCACACCAAAACATAATATAATGAAACAGTGTACATACATTTGTGTTGGTGTTTGTTTAAAAGGTAATTTTTCCAAGTGCTGAGCTTGTATAGCTATGTTTAGTCATTCAATCAAGGAGAAGCAATATCTGATGACAGATGCCTGACTACAACTTCGCCCCTGCTACAAGTCCCTGTGATGTTCCAAGGTGTTTGTCCTTGAACATTGTAGCTACACTAGTGAAAAGCTGTTCACAGATGGAGTGAGGCACTTCATTTGTACAAGGAAGTAGTGATAGTTTTTTTTGATATAAAACAATGGTTTGATAGTAAATACAACACTGGTTTAATTAGATTCAATGGGAAGATTTATTTACTGCATAGAGGACAGGGTCAGATAAAACTGCAAGGGGAACCCTCCCAGTGAGATAAGGGGTTCAGAAAGGACCC
Source organism: Dasyornis broadbenti (assembly GCA_013397935.1). Classification (NCBI taxonomy): domain Eukaryota; kingdom Metazoa; phylum Chordata; class Aves; order Passeriformes; family Dasyornithidae; genus Dasyornis; species Dasyornis broadbenti. Next base: position 734,523 of record VZRN01002045.1, read on the forward strand.
CCTTCAGTAGTAAACTTGTCCTCAGAGGGGAGTTTAGGTGAGGCTGGATCCAGACTTAGTCCCAGACTTGTCAATGATTTATATCTAAAGGATTAGATGTGCCTAATCAATAATTTCTCTCACTTAGCTAAGATTACAGAGTTTCAGCACAATAATTCCAATTTGACTTACCAAGTATCTGACATGATAAGAATTCTCTCAGGCTTGAGGTGGAACCTTGAGAGCTGTCCCTACTCAAGGAGAGATCATGGCATGCAGCCTACTGCCTTCCAGGAGAGCCTAGTGGGCCCTGGACTGTCTAAGATGATTGAGTCAGTCCTTTTTGCATACCAGTCACAGATGTTAATTTCTTTCAGATTTGGCTTGAATCAGACATTGACCAGCACTGTGGTCAATGCTCCAATTAGCCCTTGGCTATTGCACTGTTATCTGTCTTCCCTGAAACCACTCTGAGCCAGATGCAGCCATCATGACCACGCGCATCCAGTACGACTGCCATGGTGACTATCCCTGGAGCAGGGCTATGGGAAAATACTGGTGAGATTGTGTGGTGGAGAAGCACAACATCACAAAAGCCTTGCAGATATGCAACTGAGTTTCCAAAAGTGCGCTTTCACCTGTGTAAATTGGTGCTGTATTATACTATGACACTAATTGTATCACGTGGAAGCACTTCTAAATTGGATGGGAGCAGTTGGGCTGATCAGCTAGCTTCAGCTGAGAAGTATTTCAACCACATACTTTGTAAGCTATCCCTTGCACAGCCCAATAATAATTTGGGCAGTCTGATGGTGAAATTTTAGAGTGTTCAACACAGCAGCCAATCTTAAATGCCAGCTTTTTCCAAAATAACAAAGCAAGATATGTTGCACTAGAAATAGGGTACTAAATTTTCATTAATGAGGACATCTATCAACTGTTTGTCATCCCTCATTAAGCTGTCCTGATTTGAAGCAGCCATAGAAGAAGTCTGAAAATATGCCAAGTCATATAAATATTATGTTAGCTGGGAGGGAGGGCTCCGTTATGGCTTCCCTGTGAGTCCTGCTCTTGAGGTAGGGTGTTGATTCACTTACACAGATGGAGGAGTCACCGTTTGTTTCTAACTTGCTCCCCATTCGGTGCATGTCCTGGTTTAGAGACATGCTCAAGATGGCTTTATATGGAGGATGGCCAGGTGGGATGAGACTGGAAGCAGCTATTATTCCTCCTCCTGTGTGTGCCTGCCTGCAGGGGTTGAGAGAACGAAGACATGCTCTCCCTGGTGTGGAGCCTAACCATTTCCTCAGTCACGAGGTAGCAACAACCTCTGAGTTAATATTAGATACAGTTTTCTGTAAAATGCCTGCCACTGAAGTGTAAAATACAATGCCTCTTGCCTGACAGTGCAGCTTTGCTCATTTCTTATCATGAGGGTTCTTGGCTAATGTGTTTTCTGATGAGCATTCACTGAACTTTAAATCTTAAGCCAATATTGGATAGCATGATCAGATAATGAAATTCATTCATCAGCTTTTCTCATTGTAAACGCAATTCTACTTTATGCCCATCCAGCCAAAGATCATCATGTGGTCTGTTTATCCAGGTAAAGTCATTCACATGCAGGAAAGCTAATCCCCACAATGAACTGATTCATTTCAGCCTCAGATAAAGTTATTTTGCAAAACTGTCTATCAGTTACTTCAATTAATGAAAACAGTTGAAAAACAGCAATCTGTTCAGGAAGGAAAAAAGAAGTTATTTTTCTGAAGTACATTTTTTGTGTGTGTACATGTTACTCTAGTGCTGTCTATAAACACAAGGCTTCAGATTTTATTCATTACAGTTCATTTCAGTTACTTCTGTTAATTATTATTCGACAGTTTCTTTATTAAGGGACATGGACTTGGAATTTCACACTTAGTTAAACACCACTTAACCTCCTGACACAATCTGCATGTATCCCATTAAAGGAAATTTTTGCTAATACTATCCCCGTTAAACAGTTGTCATTATCATTCACTATCATTAAGCTAAAAAGGTTCTCTGGGATGTATCCTAATAAGGTGCTCTTTCAATTATGCACATCCCGATTAAGGGAATTACGGACTATTACATTTATTTATCTGTCCTGGAAGAAAAGGACCTTAAATTTCAGAATGTATCTGAGCTTTATTAATGTTAGATATAAGGCATTCTTGGATCTGGTGAAACTTTGCTGTGGCAGCCCTTATTTTGTGTCTTCATTATGGGAAGTTATTCTTGGAATTATCTTTCCCTAAAAAGCATATAGTTTGCTTCATTTTGAGTTTGGCTCCCAGATGAACAAGTGAAATTTTCCTTCTGGTTGGAAACCGTATTCTTAATGACACTTTAAAATTTTACCCATACCCTTAGCCAATTAATTGTGATCTAAATACTGTTACTTGGTTGTAACTGGTTATAGAGCTTAATTTCATCATTGTTAATGGACTAGTCAATAGTAATAATGCTGTTCAATGGAAGTTGTGTAATGTCTCTGTTAGAGTATTTATGTTTAATAGTGTTTGTGGTATATAGCAAAGCGGTAACTTCTTAATTGAACCACCCAAATTAAATTGTGAAACAAAAAGCAGTGCAGTTATTTTTTAGGTTGAGTACCTGTTTTTTTCCTCATCTGAGATGATCGAATGAATTCTTTTGTAATCTAAGGAAACACCTGAAATAGGCATGTGTATGCAGTGCACTCAGATATTTCAGTGCTGATTTTATTTGGCAAGAAGCTGATTAGGAGCAAAACCACCCTGAACAGCTCCAAGCCTGTGGGTATACAAATGAATGCATGTAACTGACATCCTGATAAAGAGTGCCAGGGTCTTTAGCAGTAACTGGAGTCAATGCCATTTGCTTCACTACCTGCAGACAGGTAGATGGCACAACTTACTCCTCTCCATGGTAGGTTCTTCTGAAGCTCTATCTTTTGAGTGCTTTTGTGGCGTAAACTCCAGACGTGGCTTGTAAGTCTTCCCTGGCCCCGTAAAGCCGCCAAATGCTGTGCTTCAAGCCATTTTTATGAGTCTTGATCACTGTGCACAGCTTGGCTGCAAATTGCTTGTTTCAAGCAAGTCATGAAATAAGAAGTGGCTGTACTGTGAGTGCTGAATGCCAGAGCTGACTTTGTGTGCCTTAGAGCCATGTGTTCTTGAGTGCACGATATACCTGTTTCCCAAACTAAAATACCAGCCCTTTGGTCACACACATGCATGGCCACCTGAATTAGCAGAGATTCACCCCCCACTAGGACTGGGGAGCAGAGCTGTCTGCAGCACCTGTTTCAGATATCTGATGTATTTCAGATATTGGTCCTCTGCTCTGGAATTGCTGACACTTGAACTTCTGCCAGCAATTAAAGGTAGTTAACAGTTTCCTGGTCAGTGGGAATACTTGAAGCCAGTGACTGCTACAGGAACAGAGCTATTGGCTGAAGAGACACTGAATGTGTTCCTAGAGACCTGATGGCATCTGGTCTTACAGCTGTTTGCTGCTGAAAGGGGCAATCCCATTTCTCTGACCCTCTTCCCCCCTCCTCTTCCCAACACTACCACACAGTCCTGCTTTTTGTGTTATAGCCCTTATTGGACCTTATGGAAAGATGATTCAACTACCCAACCTGGAAGAAAACTGTTAATTATCTTTTGCCTCATTCTGCTCGTTTCCTCCAGAAATAATGAATGGAACCAGCTTACAGTGAGGTCAGGTGAGCACCAGGCCTTGTAAAGAGAAACAGCAGAAGCTGGCAATTAGGAGCAGAAGAGGTGAGGAAAGAGTGCACTGGGATTCAGCTTTTTTGATAGCAAGCTATTAGATCTGTCATGTGTCTGTCTTGGGAACTGCGGAAGTACAGATTGACAGTATCTGTCTCCTTCCCTTGGGAAGCACTTTCATACTCAGAATTGGAGCTGGAGAGTATTTAGCTATCCCCTGCTGCAAGGTTAGGTTGGCTTTAATACTTTGAAAGAATTACCAGTTGTTTTGGAAAAGAGGGATGGGGAACTGTACTTCATCTTTTTTCCCAGGTGAGCCTGGGAAATTCAGTATTACTTACAAAAATCTCTGGGTTATCTTTGATTACTTTTCCCCAACATGGCATGTTGCCTGGCCATTAGTTTGCTTGTGGTGGCTAACTTTTTTCAGGTTCTAATTAGAACAGTCATTTAATTGGTGAGTTTTTCCTAATGAGCACATGGCAACTGAAAAGGGTCTGTTCCTGTGTGGTACTCAACTGGATCCTAATTAATCTTATCCTAATTAAATAACCATCATGCTATGGTTTACTGAATATTTCATATGAGACTTGGTTACTGTAGTTTCTAATCCATGCATTGTTGGGTGAGAAGTATTTCACTCTGCAACTTACTCTCAATACTTTTTCTGCTGAGAATCTGACTTTCTCTGTAGAAATCAACAACCCCATATATGTCCAACAAGTAAAAGTGAAAATAGTTCAGGTTGTCTAATTCAGGAAGGCTGGAAAATTTTCCAGTGCTTTCAGGTATCTGGCGGTATGGCTGGATAAAGCTGTGTGAGTTCCCCTTGGGGGGCTGGGTGAAGAGCAGACCTGGAGAACCTGAGGTAGAGGTGTCCATGTGTTGGCTTACAAGACATGGCCTCCCAGCATCCCTGTTTCGTGGGATGACACACTGGGAAATGAGTTAGAGGAGCACCATCAACTCTGGTGCCTCTGAACAGGGAGCCTCTGTGCAGTGAGCAGGCATCCTGGCAGGAGTGTAGATCCCTTTGCCCTCAGCCTGGCCCCCCTGGCCAGCTGCTGGCTTGGCCACTCTCTTCTGCTGAGGGTGCATGTGCCCCGATGAAAAGGGAGGTGCTGATGCTGTGTTGCCAGCGTAGGAGTTGCAGATGTCACAAGTTTGGAGTGATGCTAAATGAGTGTCGCTACCTCACTCAACTTGACCAATGTGTTAAAAATCCTCTGAGGGTGTTCCAGCCTTCTCTCATGTAGCACCAATTCTCCATTCTAGCTATTTCACCCCACCCTTAGGCTGCAGCAGCATCCCAGATTTTTAAGCACTTTCTATCATAATGCTGTGTGGCAAGGTGATGCATTTCTATTGCTGAACCTAATAAAAACAGTGGTTGTCATGGTTTACTAGCAAAACTTTAGTGCTAGCTCAGACTCATGGCGAAGTGCCTGAGTAGCCTACGCTGTGCATTCTGTACAGCCTCAGAGTAGTTATCGGTAATTGCATCTCTGCCCCCTCCCTATACATACCCTCCATGTACCATCTAATTCTTCACGTTTATTATTCAAGGCATTTTTTGTTGGAGGTTATTGCAGCGAACTTGCCAAGAAAAAGGACTGTCAATGGCTTTGAAATACAGTGTTTTCTCTTGTTTATCTTTCTGCAACCCTGCTTTGTAATGCTGTTTCCTGAAATTCATTGCTAGTTTCCCAATCCGTGAGGGCTTCCAAAAGCTTAGTTGATGTCACAGGGTCATGTTTATATCCTGATCTTAATCCCAATTATTTCTTGGACAGATAAATTTCAACGTTTTATATACCTGAGCTCTGGTTATGTGACAGGCAAAGACAGCAATAAAATGCAATTCTGCTTATATAACAAATCAGATTATTTTGCTGTGCAGACAAGCACTATATAGGAAACTATATGTAACCTCTGTGTGAAAATGAACATCTGCTTCCATCAGCTTAGAATATTTATGACATGAGAGTAGCAGTAGCAGTTGGGGAGCAGGATCTCGTGATTCACAGTGGATTCATTATGAAATCTGAAACAAAAATGGTAGACTGATGTTTATCTCTGAGTCAAGATACTCCTCTCTGCTTTGAAATGTTTCTTTTCATTCTCCTAGAGTTCACACATGCAATAGCTTAGGGCTAGGGCTTCTGTTTAATTCTTATTCAGCCTTCGATTGAGGGTATCGTAATACATAGCAAACACTGCTTTGGAACAACTTAGTGAAAGGAAAATATGTTGCTTTTGGGAAGTGTTCCAAAATTTACATTTCACTTCCAGGGAAATCAGAATGCTAGAACTGAATGTGAAGGGGAATTGCGATTGAGGTATTTAGCATCCAGTATTAACAGTTGCCGTTAATCCCCCGCTGTTAAAGATTCCTTAATGTTGCAATCCATAGCACCTTTGTGCCTGCTGAAGTCAGTGAAGGCAGCTCTGAGCCACACAAGCTGCTGGTATTAAACCAGCAACAGCGTGGTTCTTTGGCAGCAGTGTAAAAGCTGTACAGTGGGCTTGGCAGAAGGCACAAATGTTGCTGACATATAAATTTAACTAGATACTCTTACCTCCAGTTTTTAGTGTCTGTATTAGTGTGCATCCGGTCAACTGGGTATCTGTATCTCTACAGAACTGATCCCTTAATTTAATCTGCTATGCTAAATTGTCAAAATTACCCTATAGGAGGTGATATTCAAGGGCCAGTCACATGCATAGACTGGGCAGAAAAAGAATACCCGGGGTAAAAGCCTGTGAAAGGTTAGTGCTTTGATCACAGAAAAAGAACCTATGAAAATTAGGTTTTTTATTAAATATTGTTGAAACCCACAAGGATACACAGTCCCTCACCTCAGAAAGCTGATAACCTGTGAGTAACCCTGTCTTAGGTTGATAAGTAGTTGGATAGGTAGCTTCTGTGAAGTCAGTGGTGAAGTACCACAGTTCACTCTTCTGAATAAAAGTTGCACAATACGGCACCAAATAGGTAAAGCAGAGAACAAGAAGGAGAAGAGAAATACAACTGATGTGTTTTCCCACAGGAGAAACTGAGGCACTGAGCAGTTGTAGAACTTCTAATGATGACCCATGAGCTCTGAAGATTCTTGAGTCCTCCAAGGAGATTGTCTCCGGATTCTTTTTCCTTTCATTGCATTTGCTATTAGCTTTATAACCATGTCTTTACCCGATGGCATTTTATATTAAAGGAAGCTTTTGGGTTATAAATTAGATTGAGCTAGTAAAAGCCATGTCATGTCTTTTATTGCATTTTTCATTTGTTGTTATTATTTTATGAGAGTTCAGGCTGTGTACAAGCTTCCAGCAACTGTAGATCTCCCCCTCACACTCACACATCCAGTGCTGTTAGGAAAGTGAGTAGGGATAGAAATGAATGTCATCTGTGTGGAAGCTACAGCAAAGTTCAGCAGGTCTCTGATCTTAGAATTAAATTTAAAAGCCTGGAGAAGGCTGTCTGGGGCTGTTTTTTTATGGTAATTTGAAAACAAAGCTGCAGTCATGGGAAGCAGCATTACCTCTGCTTTTTGCAAGTTAGCTAATACGCATTCTATCAAAAGCAACCACTGAACTGAAAAAAAAAAACAAACAAAATAGTTGCAGTCAACTCTGTGTTGACTATTTAGCTCTCAGCCAGATACAACCCCAAACTTAAACCTCTGTTGGGAGATCTCAGCAATCTCAGAATGTAACTTCATCATGAGTTCTTCCTACAGCTCATCTATTTCAGACAGGCCTGTGCATAATAACATATAGTGATAGTCAGTGCCAAGATTGTTCATTCATACTTCAAATTTTCTTGGAGCAGAAGATTCTGTATCAAAGAAGACAGCAAAATATTTGTGAAGACCTCTTCTGTAAGACTCTCTGAAAGTGTTAGAATCCAACAGGCAAGACTTTTTATCCTTAAGAAAGTCTTGCCATGAGCAGACTGCCATTCTTGTTGCCTGATGGAGGCCTTCCTACATTGTCACACAGCCTGTGATCAAACTGAGCTCCTGGGTAAACCATAGAAGGGTTTTTAATTGCAAAGAAATCTTGCATAACAGAGCAGATAAGGATGTGGAGAGAACTTCAGTCAAGCAACTACAGAGTACTCCGGGATGAAATGATACATTTAACACATAGTTATTCAGTAAAGCTACATGGAAATATGTATTATGTATGGACTTCTATCATACACTAATTTATTTTAGTCTTCTCCTAACACTCTGTAGGACAAGTTGCATGAGTTTATGATGTACTCATCAGAGCTGAGTTTATCATCCCTATAGCATATAGAGACCTGGGCTAAGTGCTCCACTATGATCCTTCAGAATAAATGTTCTGCCAGTAGGCAATACAGCAGCTGGTCTGTGCATGGCAAAAAAATATGCCAGCACCATTCTTTTAAATTCTTCTCCACCCAAGGCATCTGCACGCTGAGAACGGGGCAGGGATGTAAAGGCAACATGCACAGGGCTGTAGGTGTTGGCTGTGCTCATACCTCATGGCAGATGTGAGTGGGGAGGAAAGCAACTGATGTTTTTCTGATTGGTATGTGAGTGAGCTCACACCTGTACTGCAGAGGCCTCCAAAGCTGGTGTGAACATGGACGTCAGTACACAGGGCATATTGAAAGAGTTTTCCTTTTCTTCCACTTCATACAGACACTTAGTTTTAATGGATATGTCTAGGTATCTCTTACATTTTTCTAGAATGGCTTGAGGCCAAATTATTTTTGTGAGTTATTTGTTGTCCACAAACATCAAATGGGTAACAAGACAATATTGCATGCATTGTCATAGCTTGTTAGATCTCGGTTGTGTTGCCAATATTCTAAGGCAGTGCTCATTGAACAACATTTGGTTGGCTGAAAGACATAATTTCCTACTGAGTGTTTCCATCCCGAGAGTTTTTTGTGCCTAAAAATGCAGCAAATGGTAGCAAAAGAGCAAGCGCCGAATGTCACTGTCACCTTGCCAAGGTCTGTATTTGTCATTTCTAGACTTGGAACTTTCTGTAATATTAAAAGTAAATAGCTTTCAAGCTGGAAGTGTAGGATACCACAGTAAAAGACAAAACACTTGAGTTTGCAGCACTATAGTAGAGTTTCTTTGTCTCTTTTAAGCAATTATAAATGGCAGATGTCATCTTAGCATGAAGTATAAGGCTTCCTGTCTGCCAAGGAGAACCTGTTTGTTAATGCTGCAATCATTCAACCTGTCTGTTTTGCTTAATAATACTTAAGGTAACCCCTTAGAGAGAGAAAGTGTGTGGTGTAGATGTCAATAAATATTTTCCAGAGCACTGATTTTACTGGCAGCCTGGAGAACTCTGGTGCTCTAAGAGTTAAATAACTGTTTATTAGTTTTTGTTTTCCTTGAGATAGCCATTTCATAAATGAATTATTGATTTTAGGTTCTTTAGAGTTGAAGATTTCAAAGGCCACATCAACTTCTTTTAGGCTGGTACAAATGCACCAGCCTACTACTGCTTGTAACAGGACACTCATAGTATTGTTTATGTTCCTGCAAAGAAAAAGCTTTTTCAAGGCTATTTTTAGGAGTTATTGAAGTCAACACTGGTGTGGGAAACCTGAATAAAGCTTTATGTATGTATGTAGGTGCTATTTACATATATACAGGCTATTTCTGTACATGCATCAGAAACCTTTCGTTTAGCCAGCTCAGTAGGTATATTCTGTCTCCATTGTGCTTGTAATTTTCTGCAGTCAAAAGCAGGAGGTCAAACAAAAGGCTTTGTGTGGACTCAAAAACTTCCACATACCTTGATACGTCATGAACAGAATTTTGCTTTTGTTCTTTCTTTAGTTTTGGCAAAAGTGTTGCCTTTTATTATGAAGCACACATTAGAAGAAGACTGAGAGAAGCTTATTATCTGAAACCTCTCTTTTCTTTGCCAAGAAATTGTCCATGACAGAATTCTGGTATTTCAGTCTCTGAACACAGTTATTCACACAGCATCAATCAGATGCTATAGATGCTTATATTTTTTTTCCATCATAAACATTTTAAGTAGTTCTTTACTCTTAAACCTCAGATTGCACAATCTAAAATCAATTGCTAATAATTCTTGTTCATTTTCATAAAGTTATGCTGGTTTGAAAGTAATACCATTTAAAAAACACTGTCATTTTTATCTTACACGGCTAATAAAACTCCAGTTGTACTTACTAGGTTAGCACTGGGTTGTTATATTTTTTATAAAGTCGACAAAAGCACAAGAAAATCTGGCAACTGTTAGTACTACTGAAATGCCATATAACTTAAAATCATGTCAAGGAAACCATTGCAAAGCTCCCCCGCCTTTAATGGATCTTCATTCCCACTTAAATATTTACTTCCTTGTTCTGCTGTGCATCAAATATTACTCATAATCTTTAGTCATGAGCTTTAAAAAATTCTCTTCCATGTTGTTATTCTCAAAGTCATCACTATTTGTTTTCTGTTACCATTTTTTTTACCCTAGGAAATACACTCCTGAAGACTCATGTAGCGGGAAGTATTTTTACTGATTGTGTTGAGAATACTTGTAAAACAATTGCAGGATTACATCCTGAAATTCAATCCTTAAAGCTCGTGAGCACACACTTCATTCTGACCATGAGAGCAGACTCATGAAATATTTTTCTCTTGTGGAATTGGTTTAAAGACAAATAATGGAGTCTGATTTGTCCAAGCTAGCCCTATACACTCTTTTAAATGTTCCCTTATAAAATGATCCCTACAGTTGTTTGAAATCTTTTGTGTTTGAAATCCGCAATAATTATGTGGAGGCCTTCAGGGAAGTCTGTATGCCTTCCTTAATTTGAAATGGGTTTTGCCATATAGTTGTGGGTAGATTTATTCTCTGATTCTCTAATCTATTCTCTAATTGAACCTGAATGACAAAGTGGTGCAGAAAATACATATTCAGAAATGGAAACCAGTGTGCTAGTGTAACAAATTGCAGCCCCCTCTCTCTTGATTTATTGAGGCCTGGTTCCCAAATCAATGACACCCAAATAAAAGACACACATGGACTTCTGGGGCCTTCTGGTCAGATCAATATACATGTTTTCATGTCATTGCAGTGGCTGGATACAATTCCTCTTTCTTTTTCTTTCTTTCTTCTGTTTTTCTTTTTTTTTTTAATAAAATGAAATTCTTTGTGAATATTCTGTACCCAAGTGAAGTATTTCTTCCCAAATCAGAGATGATCTGGCACCTAAATACTGAGCATGGTCAAGGACAACTCTCTTTAGCTGACCCTACTTTGATCACAGTGCTTTTGGATAAGTTGATCTCAGGTCATCCCTATCAGCTTCAGTGGTCCCATTTCTTTCTGTGGAAAGAAATAAAATACCTGCTCGATCCGAATTTAGAAAATACATCTAAGACAAACATTAAAAAAGCTCTAATCATCATACAGAAACCCCTCTGCAATATAGCAGCAATTTTTAAACTCATAAGAATATAATAACTGTAAAAAAAA